>OMLB01003073.1:7769-24275 GCA_900302555.1 Myripristis jacobus
TCAAACCATTGCCCTTCACACGGTTGTATCCTGGTGTGTTTGACAGACAATGAAACAGTATACGGATTTCAAGTATTGGATTATATGTGTTTACAGAGCCGCTTGACCTTACATATAATAATTAAAACCATGCAAGTACAATGTATTTGGAAGCCTAAGTAGATGTTATATGGTTCTCATTACGCACAACAGATCTAGATGTAAGATATCCTACAGACTGTGCACAAAATGCAATACATGCCAGTGGGTGACACATCCTTGTAGGAATTCCATTCATTGCTGTCTGTGGAGATCACTTAGACAGGAATTTACAGGCCGACTGCAAGCTAGTTTGCCCCAAAGCAGCAAGAGGATATTCAGTTTGTAAGGAAACTCGTCTGCCGGCTTCGCTATTCAAATGCGGCAGAGCAAACAAGAGCTTATTCTAGTGAGAAAACACACAGGCTCCTCGTTTCACCAGGATACTGTGTCGTTCATGTCAGGTTGCACGTGACAGAAATCTGAGTGGTCGTTTGTAGATAGTAAATTAATGTCTCATCACTCAGAGGAGTGCATGTCACACTCAACCAACTGACCCCAGCCCTTTCCCTACTGCAGTCGCCACAAGCAGGGGCCAATTAGGAAACATGCCTGTTAGTCTAATTATGCCATGAGGGAGGGCTCTGACATATATAGGCCAATTACAATCTAAAATTTCACTGCCCCCCATTCCCATCACAAATTGGTGCAAAATCTTTGTTTCTACTGTGACCCAATCTGCTGATCAGATCACAAATTTGCATGTGGAGGAAACACAACTGATTGGCAGTATGGCTCCCATTAAGCAACAATCACACTGTAATGCATGCTGATTCAAATTATGCATGCTGTCTTCATGTGAAATCTGCATAATTCCCACCCCGGATCATATTTTTGTATCGGTTAATTGTATTCTATAGCCATAAGCTGCGTTTTGAAGGGACGTTCAGGGGCCTTGCTCCTGCACACCCCGCTGTGACACACCCTCGACAGCCTGATCACACAAGGGCCATCGACGCTCGGTCGTGAGCCCTGTCAAAGAAATACACAGCAAAGGCGATGTCATTTCTTCTATTCCTGGAGTTACATTTCGGTCCGTTCTCACATTCATTATTCACTTATTGACCGGTCTATTATTCCCAACACGTGCAGGGGCCCTAATTTGGACAAACGAATTCAAGACTTGCATTACTTGTCCCACGTCAGAGCTTCGAGTTGTCCCTCTCAGGATTCAGAACAAACTACTCCCCGTTATTTGTCTTAAAGGGTAAAAAACAACGGGGCAAATAATTAAATATATACAAGCAGAGGTTTCCCGTTTCCCTCCAGAGCCCAAAGGAGATTGAGTGTTGCGTTTCCAAATGGGCGAATGTGATACGGTATGTGCGCAGAGTAATGACAATACTACCGCTCGTGTGGCATGAAATATTAACAGAGGAACAAGTTAGGTTGTGGCTGTAAAATGCAGTGAGCAGGCTTATAGTGTCTGTCTTTCATTCAGGACACAAGCTCGGTTTGAAAATACAGGCAATTTAATGATGAAGCGCCCCCAACATCCGAACAGGAGAGTCGCCGTGACTGCCAGCATTCATCATTAGCAGTATGACATGCACTCTGAAAAGTTTTAGAAAACTTTACGCTGCTCGCTTTATTGTCAAGGGTGACACAACTGCGCACAAAAATGCACTACAAATCAAGCTGACGTCGGTCCTGTGGGCCTGCTTATAAAAACTGTCCTGCGTAAAATGTTGATTTTACGCAAAATTGCGCCTTTACGCGGAACCCTTATGCGCCCACTAGATAAACTATGTTGTGGTCTATTATTGGGCCACAGACTTCAATTTTGATAAGTAAATAGAAATTAGTCAGCAGCTTATCTGCTGATGTACACTAAAATATCACGTCTTTCCGAATGGAAACATATGCTAATTAAATAATGGTGAAACTGGAAACATTTCATTGCACATCAGTAATTAGTCTCAAATACGCAGATAAGGTTTTATCAAAGTGCAACTTGAGCTTAAAAAGTTGTGAGAGATGGAGTCACAGGAACCGTCCTGCAGCCAGACCGTAGCTAAGTTTCATGAGATGGCTCTACCAAGACTACATCGAAACGTGGCATAAACGATGAGCTATAATATAGTTTGTACGGAGCATAAACCAATATGAAACCAGAAAGACGCATGTAACTCACCGTATAACGTCTACAGGACAAGAGAAGTGTACAAATGTGCCCAAATTTGAGTTTCTGCCCTCTTCTCCGCCTTTCTACGCTGCTTTGAGACCAGAGAACTTGCCAAACTAGTAGGACTGCAGAATCTCTTCCGTGATTTAGTTTTTTTTTTTTTTTTCTTAAAAACTTTTCCCCCTGACAAGTCAAAGGGCGTGTACCTGGAGTGAGGAGGAGGATTGGGAATGTGGAAGAGCTGCAGTAACAACGTTTAGGAAAGGGAGTAAAACTGTAGCAAACCCTTTTTACATGGTTTTTGTTTGGTATTATCTTTGGCTCATGATCCAAATGGTTCGCGTCATGTGTGATTTGTGCGGCCAACTATCTAGGCTTGTGGTCTGGAGCAGATTTATAGTGAGGGAAGAGGGGACGGGACGGGTGGGATTACTTTATCTGCTTAAAGACTCAACCAGTTTTATAAGTATTTCACATATTGGAATGCACACATAATTCTCCATGGGTGGAAACTCTACGACTTTCAGATGCCACAAAAATTCATTTTTTGCATCAATAAGGGTTATCCACATGGAAAAAAAAGATATTGAAAAAAAATCTTCAGGGCAATGAAAAGAATATATTAATCAAGAAAGCCAGTTTGAAGGAAAAGTGGGTTAAAGGTGGCCATGCAGCTGTGTCAGATCTCAGAATGGGCCCTCAAGTCTTTACATTTAAGTTGTTTTAAGGTGAAATATCATCACTGGTGGTTGGTGGATAGTCAAGATAAAAAGCCTCCACCTTTAGATTACCTGGGAAGGCTTTTGGGATTAGTGACTTGCCTGTGTGTGCATGTACAAACACACACAAAAGCTCACCACACACGTACACATCTACGCGCAAACACACCCAGACCCCTTACTACACCAGGTAGTACCTTCCTCTGTCGGCTGTTGACTCACTAGTCAGCTGCCACACCCACAGTGGCACCTTTCTGTTGAATTTGGATACAAAGTTCACATTGTCTTACCTGCCACAAGAGTACTTCTCATTTAGAGGCAACCCCCCTTCTTGCTCACAAAAATTAATTATAGGCTTTAAAACAGCTGGTAACTATTCAGCACACATAACTCTGTCTAGACATCTGAACTAGGACAGTAGTGACCGTAATGCCAAGAATACACCAACAAAACAAGCACAAAGTAATTAAACTACAAAGTGCCAACCCATGCATAAACAATAAGCCCTCCCAAGCATAATGGGATGCGTTTGGTGAACAGTGCAATGTATCCCCATTACATAGCCCATACTATTTAGGCCTCGCTGACAGACAAGGAGGGCCAGTCCACCTCTGCTTTACCGTAGCTTAACGCATGGTCAAGCAGCTTTGTATAGGTATTATGAAGCCCTATGGAACAAGATATAGTCCGCATGGTGTAGTGGTGGCAGTAATGCATATAGAATTACAGGACAATTGTGCCACTAATCTATGCTGTATTACACACCCTGTCAGATGTGGGTGGCTGGATGTCATATAACATAGTCAATGAAAGACAGGAGAACAAATGTAACAGAGTTCAAGACAATGAAGCTTTTAATGCCAACATCCTTGCGTTCAACAAATGGTTAACTAAAGAGTTACACATGTGGCACTGACACAGATAAAAGAAATAAAATGCCCCTGAGGTTACAGTTTGGTTTCTGAATTCAGTTGGATGGTGTTGCACAATCTGTAGAAAGCCACAACTTGACTGACAAGGCAGACCTCTACTGACTGAAGCCTCCCTGCTTGCCTGCCAGTTTTCCAATCAGCTGCCAGAACTCAAGGAAAGTCAGCTCGCCGTCGTTGTTTTCATCCAGGGAGCCCATGAGCTGGTCGATGGCTGCCGGGTCGCTGGCGTTCTGCAGGCAATGACAGAGAGGAGGCCTTGATATATGCAAGTCCGTTCTGGGTTGGATTGCTTTGCAAGACTGCCCTGCCCTCTAATGGCTGAGCACAGTACTAACTACAACTGAAACACGTATCGGTTTACAGTCCCACAAAACAATACCTCCATGCTTAATTAAGTTCCTCAAAAGTATATATTTAATAAGGGGGAAGCTGAGTTTCAGTTAGAGCCTTTATTCACTGTTACAGTTTTACGGGCTTTTGCAGGCCCACAGTATTTACCCTACACTAAACCCTCACAACAACAACAAAAAAAAAGGAAAAATGGAAAAAATCTTGAGAAAGGTCACAGAGAGAAAGAAGCCACTTCCAGGCTGGCCAGGAGTGCAATGGGTGCCGAGTGGGCAATTATTAGCACAAATCAGATTCAGTCAATTAAATCAAATCAAATCAAATTAAAACAAATTGAGTTCTAATGTTTATGCAGACATATGGAATTTGGTGGCCACTTGTGTCTGTAGCGTTTGACTGAACCATGGACAGCCCCTGTTGGAAAACTCTAACTCTGGCATTGATAGTACCATGTTCTACTTGTTTATGCCCATAGGACTAAGTCTGAAATGTCTCGCCTAGTTTAGAGCTACTAAACTGTAGAAGAGTAAAGTAGAAGTAGAAGTAGAAGTAGAAGACGGTAATGATCTTGAAGAGGATGGATAACATTGCTGGTAGAGTTTTTCTACAAAGCCCTCAAAGAGACCATAGACTTTAACTTCACCACAATACCTTCTCCATGATCAGATATCTAGAGATGCTCAAGATACCTCTGTGAGAAATGGATGGAAATCGGCTGTAGAAGTGGCCACACACTCTCAGAAATAGGGGTAGAGTAGGAGTCCATTTTTGCATCCCAGAGCCAAAAAGATACATATATGTTCCCAAGCAGTAAAAGGTACATATACATATATATAACTGTTTTCTCTAAAGGTTATGGTACAATATCAGGGGACAGTGTTTGTTAGGCCAAATACAATGAATGAGCAAATACCTAAATAAATAAATTAGGTAAAATATTAATTTAAGGTAGATTTTAACTTATAGGCTATGGTTGAGTAGCCTTGAAATGAAATAAGTTTTTGCGGATATGAAAATTTACAGGTACCAATATTGTTGACTGGTCTCTATAAGGTAAAAAACACAAAGGTACAAATAAGTACCCAGTGTTGTGGGTACAAAAGCTGCACCTTTGAGGGTACTGCCCCACTCACAAGCCAGTGTACCCCTAAAGGTGCAATTATGAGCTGTATTTTCTGAGAGTGTATCCAAGTTCTGAGTTTTACCTTGACAAAGGTAGGAAGCTGAGAGGTCACCAGGTTGTGGAATTCATCTTTGCTCAGGGTGCTGGAGGATCCGTCCTTCCCAGCGTAGGTCCTGAACTGAGTGATGAGGGTGGTGATGGCAGCTTCCATTGTGGTTTCTGGTAAGAGCACAGAGGTTACCTGGACAATAGCATGGAGAGAGAGGAATGAGAGAGCTGAAGAGAGCAGCATGCAGCTTCCACACAAATGAGGACGGAGGCCGGCATCTCACCTGTTGTTCGGCGCTTAATGCAGCAGGTACAAGGAGCTTTGACCTCCCCACCTGTCTTAATATATCCCATCCGTCTCCATTCATCATGCAGACATCAGCGGAAAACACCAAACCTCTTTTCCCCCATTCAGCAGGGTATGCTTATCTACTCTGAGGATACACATCATACAGGTGCACATATGCCCCTACGCACACACACACACACACACACACACACACATACACACACAAACTGCCATTTTGTCCGACAAAGAGCAACATTGCATTGATGACAGGACAAAATCCATTTAATTTGCTGTGTTTGCAGAACAGGGGATTTACAGATAGCATCTCGGTCAGGCCATTCTAATCAAGTGGCTGAATCAAGAGTGACTAAGCAGTTAGTAGTTTATACACAACATTTCTCAAACAATATGCTGTTTGAAAAAGTGGCTTATTAGTGCAGTCTCCGGCATACATCTGTGGAATTATATAATAACGCAAATCTCTGTAATTACTTTTTCCTCAGCCAAGCTGCAGACTTGGTATCATAATGTTCATGTTACAGAACAGATAACAGTTCTAGGACTGTGGAAGATGAAGTTGCTCCTTTGTGCCACTGTTTCTCCAATTTCTTATTTCTCTCTTATTTTTTTTTTTGACTCTTAATGAGATTTCAGCTGTTTTTGTTTAACTGCTGATCTGACTGTAACTTAATGCAATTCAGCTGCCTTGACAATTTGTCCCTTGTAAGAGACGTTATAGACCTCAAAGGAACCTGCAAAGTTTAAAAAATTAAAGAAATATAATCTTTAAAAAAAATTTTTTTACATAAGTGTTCTGAAAAGCGTTGGCTGTTTCGTTTTGATGTGACTCCCCTCTAGAATTTGAAGAATGACAAACTCTCTCTCTCTCTTTCTCTTTCTCTCTCTGTGCAGCTCCAAAGTGTCACACTGCTCTCAATCATCAGTAACATTCCTGCTCATCAGCGTTTGAGGACTGACTGCCACACTGGTTAGTTCACTTGTTAGGACAGGAAGTGTGTGGGTTCAAATCTGTGAGTGTGTAAGCTCCGGCTCATACTGTTTCATCACTACTTAAATATTTTGGCTTGGCTTCATGACGGTGACAATGGATGACTACAGTGTCAACACTTCCGAAGTCAGTGAGTCATACACAACAATTCAGGCAAGGTGAGCAAGGCTGGGTATCGTGGAAAAATTTTCAGTATCCACCTGATACTATTTGATTATAAATGCTCCGCAAATTGTATTATTCATTTGTTTTTCTAAATGGAATCAGAGCATTATTAAAGGATTTCCCCCCCCCACAGAAACATGAGAAGTAGCAAACCTGACATCACATTATTATTATTATGATGCTTATTGACAAAAATAGAAATATTCACTTCTTCAGTGGTGAAAACTTTATTGAACTTAACACTGACTTGCTAAGAGAAAACATGACTCATGATAGGAAAAAATAAGAAATACTCGAAATGTATCAATACATTTGTCCAAGAATCAGACACATGCACATCTGACACGTTTCCTAAATTATCCGTAAGCACAAAGTCCTTCTGTTGACCCAAGAAGAAAAATACTGATTAAACTCTCATAAATGTGTTTCTTGACAGGATTCTTTTTTTTTTTTTTTTTTTAGATTAAACTTATTTGCAATTCCTTTGGCCTAAATATTTGTAACAAAAACAAACACAAACCCAGTTTTTCCTCTTTACATACAGCAGAGAAGACAAAGTTTAACTAAAATCAGTTGGACACTTGTGTGTAAAGCCTCTTACATTCACTCTCTGCCCTAAAAGTAGCAGGAAGCTTGCAAACAAACTAGTGTGTGTTAAGCTTGCAAAAGCAAATTAATTAAACATTTCAAACACCTTTTATCCAATCTAACAGAATTCTGATAGCAAAGGCACATAAGCAGTAGCTGGCAAAACAATTTTTTTTAAAAACCAAAATAACGAACACCTTCATCAACATTTTCACATTCAATGTATATGGGGTCTGGGACAGGTGCAGCTTGTGATTTTTTTTTTTTTTTTGGTAAAAAGCAAAGTTGCAGTGCACTGAACAGATGAAAAAGAAACTTGAAATGCATCAAAGCAGACTTTTTTTCAGTCACTGAAACACGTACCAACCATAAAAAATCTGTCACACTCAACTTCAAATCCATCTAAAGGGAGGTGGAGGAGCTTAATGTTGAAATATGATCACAACAACTAAAAGCCAAGAACTCTGATATACAGTTAATAATAATGGAGTACCAACCACTGGAAAGCAATACAGCCATAAATTACTGACTTTGTGTTTTTTTTTTTTTCTTGTACCTTCAGCCTGGCTCATTCAACTTGAAAACTTGAGGAAACAAACAACCCCCCAAAAGTAGCAGCTTCTTCAATTTTCCTCCTGGGATTAATTATTCCTCTCTCTAGAACGCAATTTACTAGTCACTAATCTGTGCAGATGTCAGTTTATATGACACTGAGCTGGGCTGGGTCACCCAGAGCGTTTTGAGCCTCAGCAGCTTATGGAATCAACCTGCCTACACAGTGAGAGGGCAAAGAAAAAAAAGAATGGCTCTGAAATGAATGCCATTTAGGTGCATGAACAAAATCCATGAAATGAAGCACTGTTTGGTTCAAGAGAGTAATTACTGTACCTCACTTAACTCTATTTAGTGCTTTGAATGTTCTGGGATACCCAGTGATGTAGATCATGCATTGGAGGTCCCCATGGCTACATACAAAACAATACTGCCAAGCAGTAGTGGCCAAGAAAAACATACTTGTAGTGAGAAGTGAGACATAATTCTGCTAGGTAAATGTATCTGTGTTAGACAAAGTGCCAAAGTGATTTAGCAGTTATCAATTCAACTATGGCTATCAGTTTGTCCTATTGCTTTTTGGGAGCAGCACTGATGTGAACATGTCAAGCGAGTTCCTGGCTGTTCTGCACCTTTCTGTCAACTGTCAGAAAGGTGAAAACACCAGTGAAATATAGAAGTCAAACGCTAAGGGCTCTCAAACAGCTCTCAGTGTTTACCCGAATCTAATAAAGATCTGCTGACACAGAACTGGTTTGACCTGATCTGATTCTTATCACTGATAGATCTGGGATCAGATCCTCCGGGATTAGAGAGTCCTACCAGACCTGGGGCAAATAGTATCTGCAAATAACTCTTAGTATTTGTTGTAACCTGCTTGAAGTAGCAGAAAGTGGTTTTGCAAGAATGTGTGCCAAAAAGTTCAAACAAATGTGAAAGAGTATGGAAAAGTCGTTTTAACGTACATTTATGTCACCAACAACATACTTACTACTACATGAATAGTCCTGATGCAGTAAGCCTCACTGCACTGGTATTTCAAGAGGGTTAAAACATAATTATTTGCAAATAGTACTTGAGTTGGGTCTTGTTTACTCTTTTTGTTAAATCTCTGTTTTTTTCTCTTTGTGATCCAAACATTATCTGAGTTTGAATTTACACTATGAACTGCAACATGCAATACGTGTTGAGAAAATACTATACTATATTGCAGAGGCAAACCCACACAACATTTTACTGCAGGACTTTGCATTAGGAGACATGACCTGACAGAGGTAGGTAACAACAACTAAGTCCCAAAAGACAAGTACAACTCTAGCTTATAATTAAAGACTTGGAAGGACATGTTTACGAGAGGCACAACCACTCTGTACCAGAAGTGTTTTCTACTACAATTACAGCTCTTCAGAGGAGAAGGTAGGCAAGAAATGTCCTATGAAACCAACACGTGTGCTGTATCTTTTATCACGTCTCTTCCCCGTCTTTGTCTCTGTTTAGGCGGTGGCGGAAAACTTCCACAGGGCTTCCCGTTCAAACTCTTCCATCGCCTCCTCCAGGGCGTCGTCGTCGTCACCCTGCCCCTCGTCCTCCAGAAGGTCCGCCATGTCCTCTAAAATGTCCGCCACGTCCTCGGAAAAGTCGCTGAAACGAACCCTGTCGTGGATGAACACGCCGTCTTCGAAGAACTCTGCAGTCTGCTTCCTGATCGCGTCCTTGCTCTCGGACGGGGATCCTTCGAGCTTGCTCAGGTAGCCCTCCAGCAGTTCCTCAAATTCGGACAGTTCCACTGGGTAGAGCCCCTCCTTGCTGGCACAGTCCTCCACAGTGTGGCAGCCCATCTGGGGGCGGAAATTGCGTTTAAGCTTCTCCATCTGATGTCTCCAGAAGTCGCTGTGGTCGAACTGACGGGGCTGGTGATGGTGATGCTGGTGTTGATGGTGGTGGTTGTGGGTATGAGGATTCTTGGCAGGATGCTTATGCCATGGCTTGTCCCTCCTCCTCTCTTCTCTGTCCATTCTACGCTCGTCCTTCTTCCTCTCCCACTCATCCTGATGTTTCCTCCACGCTTCTTTGTGGGAGTTTTGCTTGTGCGACCTCCAGTCCTTCTCTCTCCTCTCTCTCTCTTCTTTGTCCTTCCATCCTCCTTCTTTGCCGTGCTTCCAGTCCTTCTCGCCTCTCCAGTCCTTCTTCTCCTCTTTCTTCCAGTGGTCCCGTCTGTTATCTTTGTTCCCGCTCCACTTGGACTCCCATGGCTTTTTCTTCCCCAGCCTCTCAACCTGCTCAGAGAGCCTCTTCTGGATGTCCTCCAGACTGTCCCTTACACCTTTCCTGTTGCCCCCGTCTCTCTTCATCCCTTCCAGTCTCTTCCTGCTCTCCTCCAAAAGAGCCTTCTGTCTCTGGAGTTCATCCTTCAGCCTGCCTCCCTCACCACTCTCCTTCCTCCTCTCGGGTCCAGCCGCTTTCTGAGTGCTCTCTGCATGTTTGCTGTGAGGGCGAGGGACTGCGTTGTCAGTAGACGTGGGCATATCCCGATTAACTGTGGAGGAAGCATCATGTCAGTGTTGTCATGGTTTTGGTGGTGAATTATATTATAAAAGTCAGTCAAATTTCAAACCCTTTGCACCGCATTCTCAAACTCTTGACTGTCCACTGTATGTTCAGTACATAGCAAACCAATGTACTTTTGCTTAAAAAAAAAAACATTTTCGGAAAATATCTCATGCACATGCAACTGTGTGTGACTGGCTAGCACGTTCACCAAATCAGAGACCCGCCTCTGGCTTGTTCACTGGCCTTGAGTCGCACTCATTCATTGACTGCACAGAGTCACTCTGAGTCAGTCAGTGTAGTGACTGGACTGTAACTTATTCACTGAACACACAAATGGAGCGTGATTTGGATTATGAAGCACGAATAATCTCAGAATTTGAAACAGACATTTTCACATCCTTTTTGCTGTTGTTTATCAAAGTCACCAATCAACTCCATTCTAACAGAAATGACTCCTCTTCCTGGAACCTTTGTTCTCTGTGAGGCATGTTATTAAAAGGTTTTTTTAAATTTTTTTACATTCCAGATAACTTGGGGTGAATAAATGATACAAAGTATGTGGTTTCAGGGTGAAGCATTCCTTTAATTTGTATGACACAGTATTGTTATATTTACATCATTATCATTTTAATAAATATTAAATGAAAGCAATATGGAGGGGTGCAGATTTTAGTCAATAATAAATGAATCTCTTCACTCTGTGACTGTCACATCATACCTGTGAGCTGGGAGAGTTCGGTCACCCTGGACCTAAGAGTCTCTAGCTCTTTCCTCAGGCCAGGTAGAGATGATAATTCCTCTTTCATCCTCGCATTTTCTTTTTCCAGGGTTTCTTTACCTTTATTATCACCCTTTGCTGCTGCTGCCTTCAGTGCTGCATCTAGTTCCTCTTTCTGTGACTGAGAAAAGAAAAGAAAAGAAGAATAGAAAAACATTAGATAAATCAAATTGCTTTACAGACACTGGTAAGACAAGTATTATGCAAGTATTACAGCACATAACAGAGAGTAGCTAACATGGTTTATTGAAAATGTGCCGTCTTCATATAATCTCAAATATGAAAACCATCACGACAAGGTGAAAAGATTTCTATGAATGATTTGTAGACTGACCTTCAGTTGTGCTTCTAGTTGAGAGATATGATGGTTTTCCTGTGCCAGTTTATCCAACAGCTCTTTCATATCCTGTGGATCATTACTAAGCCAGTCCTGTTCAATGGATCGAAAATCATTGGCAAATGAACAAGACCAACATTCTAATGTTCAATCATTTTAAATATCACAAGATGTTTCATCTTTGTTTTTGGCATTTCTACTGTATTTGATAGTGACTGTGGAGAGAGACAGGAAAGGCAGGGAGAGAGAGGGGATGACATGCAGCTAAGGGTCCGGGCCAGATTCAAACCCGGGACCCTGCGGTAAGGACTCTGGGGAAAGTTTTTTCTGACATACTGTTGTACAGCAATATTCTGGACACAATATGACACTGGCACTACAAAGAGAGAGATGATGTCAGAGATCGTGACAGACCTGGTTTTCCTCGCCATCACTCAGTTCAGAAGAGTTGAAGTCATCTGTCAGGCAAGAAAACAACATCTCTCATATTTATCTTACAACATAGTTTTTCAATCAAATAGCTTCCAAGCCTTCTTACAACAGCAATGGATGCCTTTGTTGTGAAATACACCACTTGTTATTTTACAATCTCTGGCACTATGTGCAAACTATGGAGAAATCATTTGGCTAGACAGACCCAGAAAAATCTGAAGTATAATACTGTTTGCCCAACCAAACAACTTCCCTGTTATGGGTTACTGTATCAGCAAGATGGGAACTTTAAACAATTTGTAAGTACTGCCAAACAATGATACAGAGCAGTATTAAACTATCCAGAAAGGCTGTAATATTCCAACCTTTTTCTGCTGCCAGTGCATGAAAGAGTCAGACCAGATTAGCACATGGCCAAAGCTAGTGAAGGTTAGCCAGTTAGCACAGAAGCTTTTACTGCAATCTAATCTTTAGCACTGGACATACCATAATCCAGGTCAGAGAAGACACCTGTTGACATAGTAGAGCTTTGTCAACACAGTCTCAAAACATACTTCTTCCAGTGGGAATTGGTGACATTTCTCATACAATTCATAACCAAGTACCATCATGGAATAAGGAAACTGTGCAGTACATTTTTTATATTGCTTAATAATATTTTGCAACACAAAGTGACCTACTGCTGTCAACCAAATGACCTCTGATTATACAAGAGCTTTAGGGGTGAGTTTGCACTGATTCCAATGTGAAGATGATACGAGAAGATGATAAGAGACAAGCATTCAATCAGAGAAATTTCTGTGACAATCTTGTGCATTAGCATCTAAAACATGTTAGATAATGTAATAAATCATAGCAAATACGATAAACAAGGTGATGAAAGCTTTGTGTTAATCTTACTGAACAAAACAAAGTGTATTGCATTACTATGTGCAAGAGCAGTGCCCCTTATCTGACATGAAAACCAGAAGTAAAATTTGAGGCAGATGGGGAAGGTTGATTTAATAGCCAGTTGAACTCACCTGAGAGGAAAAGGGAACCTAAGCAGAGAAGGACGAGAGCAGCTACAATACACTTGTTCAAAGAGAACCCACGTTTTTCCTCCTTCTTCTCTGCCAGCTTGAACTCCACTTCCTCTTCCTCATCTTCCTCATCTGATGTTCTTGGTCGGGGCGCCTCGAAGGATGGCACATGCCTCCTCCTCAGTCCATCGTCGTCGCTGCTTGTGCTGCCGAAATCAAAACTACCGGATGGCTCTTCTAGAAACATGAGAAGAGAAAAAGAAATCCTGAAAATTAAGTCATAAGGAGAGCAAGATGTAGTACAGGTTAATTACATAGTAGTGTCATAGCAATGATAATTATGAGCCTAAACTTGTTCAGCTATAGCCTCACATCCATCTAAAGAAATCATCACCTGGAGTTATTTTGCTACAAGCTGCCAAAACCGCACCTATCTCTATTCATCTAAAGTGGCTTAGAGAGGGGAGATCTGATATGTATAGTCAATAAATCATCTGGTGGCAGGCTGTGCAGCACAAAATACCAAAAGCAAAATAACAAAAAACAGGAAAACAATTCTTGAAAAATAATGAAACAGTATGAGGGAAAAATAAGAAAAGGCTGGCAAAAAGTCGGTGGGGCTCATAGAAATAGATGGCATTATTTTCTAAATTACAACAGTAGTAATTTCATGCATGAGGGTTTCTCACTTTCTCAACAGGCTGTATGCCACCTCATCGTACAACTGGATCATATTGCAGTTGCTAGTATTAACACGTTAACCAATTCTCCTACAAGAGTTTTTCTCATTTTCTGATTTGATATTCTCGACTCGCAGTAGAGGTGCGGCCCAGCCCTGCTGTCCATTACCAAGTCTAACTGCAAGACCTGAGGTGAACAGGTGTTTCTAACTTGAGCCTCACAAATTGAGTATAATTTGTATTACCTACTTTTTTCTACTGCATTTGCCTGTTGTACTTGCCTATAACCCTCCTGTCTGATATTTAAAGTAGAATTATTAGTAATAGCAGTGGTTTTGGACTACTGCTATTAGTACTGCCTTGTCTGAATTTTGCATCCCTCCACTGTACTTCCACTTCCTGGGATACCTAGCAAGCATCATCCTAAATCTTTCTTCTGAATAATCCCATACCTTCTTCCCTCTCAACTTGTGACACTTCCTCAGGCAACTCTGTCTCGTCCTCCACCACATCTGGCTCCTCTACTGCCTCCGGTGAACCAGGGGTGTCGGGCTGATGGCTGTCATGAACAGGACTTTCTGACACAGGACTCAAAGGTACAGAGCTCTCTGCGGAAGGGCTGATATCAGCTTCTGCATGAGAAGGAGGTTTGCTGGCTTTAATGGTCTCTGTGGGGATGCTGATCTCCGGCTTGGCAGCGAGGACAGGGCTCTCAGGAATGGGCCCGATATCAGCAGGCGTGTCCAACACTGGCATTGCAGAGGCGAGGCTCTCAGGGGTTACAGGAGCGGGGCTCAGTTCTGGCTCAGGCTCAGTGACAGGAATGTCGAGAGGAGCCCCCATGTCAATGTTGGTGACAAAGGGCATGGCGCCCAGGTGCTCATTGTCATTGGGAGAGCTCGTTACGATGTCATGGATAACTGGAGGCTGACTCTCCAGGTCGGGGTCTGTGGGGACGAGGAGGCTGGGTGGAAGTGGGCTGGACCGGGATGGGCTGGAGGGAACGGGACCCTCGCTGGCCTCTGGAGAAGTCTCTTGACACACCTGAAAAAAAGCATTGAAAGACAGAAAAAAAAAATCATCCTCAGGTGCTCCTACACTGTTCAGTCATCAATCTGTTAAGTCCTATGCATTCTATGACTTATTTATTGATGAAGTGCTGTAATTTAGTGTCTAGCTGTTAATTACATGTTGACAGCAGAGTGAGAGCCTTATTCACACAGTGACATGTATTGTGGCTGCATTGCATTATGGTCTATTGAGGCTAGTGTCAATGGAGTAATTCTTTTAACTATCTAACGGCTGACTGTTGATTCAAAATGGTGAGTTGAGGAAGATGCTTTTGCTATAAAGGGCTGACACCAAGGCTTACCGTTGATGTTACAGATAGCACAATCATTTTCTTCACTATAACTGTGCTGGAAATATCTCAATGTGCCATCATGTCATTTATGTGTGACATGTTATCCATGTGAAAAAGATAAATATGCCGTCAAACAACAAAATGGCCTGAAAAATAATAGGTGCATTACCAATAGCTAGAGAATGTTGTGTAATGTTGTTGGTGATGGTGATTTTTTCCTTAAATAATTGGAATAGTAATTCCTTTAATAACTGGTTTTCAGAAACACACAACAACAGCAAACGTAGTTCATTTTAGCCTTGACTGGGTTATCATGCAGTTCATCCTGTACTGACCTGATGGCCCTCTTCAGACAGCACAGTTTCTACTGGAATTTCACTTGGCTTAATCTCCATAGCCGCACCTGGAGTAGAATCCACACAATGTTAAAATCAAACAGTTGATTGAAATGACAACTGGAAACAACAGAAAAGTTTTAAAAGCAAAGCCGTCTGTCATTTTATATGTAACTTGTTTATCGGTATCATACACCTTGCAGCAGATGTTGGTGCTGTAAATGTTCAAGGGGAAAGTGATAATGAAAATGATTATAACACCACAGAGTGAGGTTCTTAATGCTGCTGTACTCTTTACGTTTCAGTACCTGCCACCTCCTCAGACAGGCTGGGGACATCGCCCAGGCTCTCAGTGCCATCGTCCACCGGGCCGACGTTCTCCACAGCAGCTTCCTGAGGAGCACAGAGATCCAGATCAGGTTTACTAGCAGCTGAGCTTGGAGCTCCTTCATATTCAAAGTACTCTTACTGACATCATTCACCTTGACATTTACATCTCACCTCACAAATTTGCAGGCATGCACACACACCACATAGATACACAAATAGACTGACCATCATACAACAGATATAGGAGAAAAAGACTAACACACACATGCACTGTAGAAAATATCTCCTGATACTGAGTTGGAAGGGGTGCACAAACAATCCTCAATTTTCATAAACAATACAAAATCCTGCTCCATTTATTCTCCTTCTTTGTTTATCTACATCTTCTCTTTTGTGGATGTAAGATAATGCTTTTACCATGATACACCTTTTTGGTGTATTTCATGAAAAGAAAGTCTGGGGAAAAAACACAGCAGGTGC
This sequence comes from Myripristis jacobus, assembly GCA_900302555.1. Classification (NCBI taxonomy): domain Eukaryota; kingdom Metazoa; phylum Chordata; class Actinopteri; order Holocentriformes; family Holocentridae; genus Myripristis; species Myripristis jacobus. The sequence goes on from OMLB01003073.1 coordinate 24,053, forward strand.
AAAAGTTTGAAATAAAGCCACATATTTTGCTCTCAAACAGAGTGAACAGTTTAAAATGTAAATATTTACCATCATTTCAATATGTCTGGAAGCTGACATTGACCCTTGCTTGCAAATTTCAGGCTAAACTATGCAGAAATTTAAGCTTCTTCTGCTGCAATGCCCAAAAATGGAAAAGCTCTGCAAAACTTAAATAATAATAATAATAATAATTAAAAAAAAA
>OMLB01003073.1:33278-46739 GCA_900302555.1 Myripristis jacobus
TCAAAAAAAAAAAAAGGAAAAATCTTTGTCTGCATGCTTTGATTCTGCAACAATGTCACTGCTCAGGTATTGAGGATCCACACCGCACATCTATTCAGTTTACAGAACTTCCAAAAAGGCTCTGAAGTGTGATAAAAATTCAAGTAGGTATATGAATAATTTTAAATCAAATGATTAACAGTAAGAGGAACGTGTGATGGAAGCAAACAGGGTGTGAAGACATGCTCAGTTAAGGACGAGAAGGGAAAAGAATGGAGGGAGGTTCCTACAGTAAAAAATGAAGTGAGACACAAAGAGATGTAACCAAGCAGGGAAAAAAGTGGACAGAGCTAGAGAGAGAGAGAGAGAGAGTGAGAGGGAGAGAGAGAGAGAGAGATGAGAATGGAAGAGAAATATAAACGGGAGAGTCAGAGGAGAAAAAGAGATTTGCGCGAGAGAGAGAGAGGGGGGAGAGAAAGAAGGTCAGGCGGAGAGATGGGAAGTGCTCTGGCAAGAGGAGGTATTTATGTCTGGGTGTCGCTGGCCCAGCAGGACGCCTTCTAAAAGGAAGCCAAGTTTGATATGGAGGGAGAGAGATGAGAGAGAAGGGAGAGAGCTGCCATTTGAAAGAAGGCTGATGGAACAAAGACCCTGAAGATTGCTCCATTAGAATGACCAGAGAATCATATTTTAAAAATGAATTTTAGATCAGCGCGAAATAATTTATAAGACCAATCTATCAAAGTATACAAAAAATGGCACCTCATTCTAAGGTTAATATTCTGAGAAACAACAAACTGTCCGTGATAAATTAATCTTTGAATAATACATTTCGCAAAATGTATAATTTAGTTATCATGATTTCCACAGACTGACATTACCGTCAGTGAAGTGGAAATTGGAAATGATTGGCGCACGCCCCAAGACACATCAGTTTAACATGAGACCCTCAGGTCAGAAGGGCAATTTCAGCAAAGACGGGTGTTACATATCACATCGGCGCTCCTGGTTGATTCTGTCTAATAGCAAAGGCATGGCACTCAATAGCCGAGGAAAAAAAAAACAATCTTGTCTCAAGTTTTCATGTCGTACATTTTTCAATTAACTTTAAAGGAGAGATAAAACATTGCACCCGAAAAAGACAAAGTGAAAGTGAACAGCACTCATCATGTATTGGGTCTTTTGTCTCTTCTGCAAAATTATTCATAACTGACTTACAGCCCAACTTTCTCAAAGAGGATATTGGTAATACCTCTCTCAAAGTACACATGTAATTTATTATAAAATGATATTCATATAATGGAGTATATATAGTTATCCACACACATAATAGATTGTGAAATCTCTATATGAATATAACCAGACTCAATCACAAATAGCACTAGGAAACTTATATCTACATTCAGTGAAAAAATATGGAATATGGTTTAAGTCAGTTATTAGAGCTGCTGGCTTGCACACAAATACACTAATAAAACAAATTGCAGTCTACAGTACTTATATCTCCAGTAAGTGCCACCAAGATTTCATCTGCAAAATCTGAACACTAAGCCTACTCTTGGATTGAAATGTCATTTATGATGGATTTAGTTAATCACCGTGTTCCAAGATATGATTTAAAATAATAACATATTTAACTCCGTAGGTTTAACACCACGTTTGGACCCCAGGAAGAGTAGCTGTTACGTTGCAGCAGCTAACGGGGATCCAAATAAACAATAAACAATAAACATTAATGAAGAAAAACAGAATGGAATAGATAATCGCCCAGCAACAACAGACATCAAAGCAAAGTTGTTTTTTTTTAAATGTTAATTATTTTCTTGGATTTACTGGATTTGCTATTATTTTCCATTTCCACTCAAGCAATGTAGCATTTGTAACTGAAGTTCATTGTACCAGCACCTGTATTTTTGCTCTCAAGCGCTGCCAGTAGCTGATATTTTTCATCAGTATTCAATGTCTTTACACTGCCTCATGTTCATGCTGCAATATTACAAGCACTGAGATAGACTGAGACACTGCACCATCTCATGCAGCATCAGGCTTTATAATAATCGGTGATTTAGAGAATTTATAATGCATTGATGATAGCACTGATTTTTAATTATGTACCTCTTTGATCATTTGTGCATTTATTGTCTTTTATTTTAAACTGTACATTCTGCATGATTCAATCGTTGTATTGTGAGTCAGAATGATTAAACAAACTCAAACTCAGTGTGTTCCCCACAATTCTACCCTTGGCAGGACAGAAAAATGTCTTAAACTGTATTTAGACCATCATGTGACACCGAAACTCCACTGAAACTCCGATTAATGATATTCAATTAGGGCTGGCAGCTTTTAAAGGCAGGGTGACCCACCACAGCTGTTCAATGGCAGAGAAACTCTAGAACAGATTACTAGCTCTAAATGAATTAATTTGCAAAAGCTAAAAAACCCCATCATTTTTTGACTGTTTTGTATGTACTTGTGGTTGGAGAATATATCAGGTATATATCAGGTATTTAATTAAAGGCTAATACTGACAATGTAAACAATATCAACAAACCAGTGGGTTATCTTTCATCTGAAATGTCCTGATGCAGTAAACCTCACCTATAATGTGTCCCAGTTCTGTCAAAGCTGGGAATAATCTGCAACTAGTGTTAGACCCCGGGCCTGATATACGCAGCGTTTTTAACATACTGCAGCTGTCTGGTCTGGGTGGAGTCAGCACACAAGCAGAAGTTCAATCAAGCACTCAAATCAGTTGATACATTAAGGTGCAACTCAATTCCCCTGGAAGAGGTTACAGCCTGAGCCAGCGCCAGCTCCGGCTCATCCACCTCCACACATCATTCCCGTTGATAAAAAGGTCGTCTAATGGAGTCGGCTGGTCAGACATTGATCTGGTCCGAGGAGCAACTCTAGCACCTCCGGCGAAACCGATTTGAGACATTTGGACCAGGGCACCTCCCAGATTAGCGGTATTGATTTCACCTGCAGACTCGACTCATTGGGCTTTATGGCATGTTTGTGTAAGAGTTGTTCTACCAGTTGGCTTATTGAAAAGACCATTGACATTGGCAGTGAGAGTTCTTTCATGAGCCGGGTTGTTGGGACTGCCAGTGACTCGTGGAGTCCTACAGCAGAGAAATCAGTAATTTCTGTCGATATGAGCAGCAGGGGTCAAGCTGGTTGTCCTTATTATACTGTAAACACACAACACAGTGTTTCAGGGTGTCTTAGTTTCCCTTCCATCATTCTCCTGGGTTAGCTCTAAGACCGACAGAAATATTATCTGACCATATTTTTGGATTACGTCCTGAGACTCTATTTGAAAGGAATAAGACTCAAAATGAAATCAACCTTAAACAGTGCGGCGCTGGCTCATGTATTTTCAACAAGCTCTTTGTGAGAGGTATCTTATAAATCAATTTTAGGATTGACCAGGCACTTTATCTTGATTTTCAACCTTGGCAGATCCTTTAGGGGTCTTTTAAATGTTGGTATATTTCTCGCACTGCCGAGTGGCGGTCGAAGCGCCTGGCTGTTCTCTTTATGTAGAACAAGGCGACTCAATCTGGACTGATTCAATAACTCGTATAAATGAGGCATATTAAACTGCACCTGTTGATGAAAAGGTGGGCGCAAATGGACTGAGCGAGTGTGTTTGTGTGTATGCACGGCGTATTGATCCAGCTGGAGTGGAGCTCAGGAGGACTTCCACATGGCCTTGATGTGTGAGGTGCAGTCTGGACCTGGAGACTGCTCTATTGATCAGCATGTCGTGTCTTAAGTAGCCTCTCCTTTTAAGCTCCTTGTCGGCAGCACACTTCCAAAATGACAGTAATCAATGGAAATGGTTAAATGAGCCCATACAGCTAAAATGTTATGAATTGCTTTGGCGCCCTGGATTTATCTTGGTGCATTATGGTGCACCGTCTGACTTATCGACCACTTGTGGGGCTGCTTGTCCTCCCCCACGTCTGACATCAAGTTAAACTAAAACTTGGTATTTATGAACTGCTGTATACCCTCAGTGGGTGAATCTGTTTACTTCATTCCTGCTGCAAAAGACCCTCTTTGCATGATAGATAGGCAATATATGAGCCATTTTCCCCTTTTCACTCCTCACTGCCTGCAATCCAAACACATTGGACTGTGATGGTTGTCAAATGGTCGTGGGTAATCAGACACACCGAAAAAAATGAATAATGCATCACAATATGTTAGAATGGATGTGATTATTATGTCTGGCTATCATTGTGTTGATTACTGTCAGGATGAGCCACAGGACTGTTGTTGAAATGAAAAGATGTACAGCACAGCCTAGTCAGCAGCATAATATGGGTGTATTTGTCAGTTTTGCACCTATATACATTAAGTATGCAGTGAATCAAAATGGCTGAAAATTGCAGGAAGTGTGTGCAACAACTGTCAATTTTTCCTCCTTTACTGCAAACTCAAGTGGAGAGCGGGAAGGCAAGTATAGTGATGGTTCATATCACTTTGCTGTATTCCGGTGTAGACATACTGACAAACACCTTAATACAGATAACTGGAACAGATAAAACTGTAGAGACACAGAAAGCCGTGCAAGTAGCACAGCAGATCACAGCTGTCTTCTAGCAAAGCTTTCACACAAGTGCGGACAATAGAGCTCTAGTGGGAGAGCAAATGCCAGAATATCCTGACCAAAAGAACATAAATCATTGACTCAGAGAGCAAAGTATCACCTCTGTAAGAAATCAAAGCAAAACTACAGGGCATATGAGAGTTCTCTGTTTGGCAGATGGTACAAAAAGCATACAAATTTGCTAAGATCCTATCTTTTAATTCATGAAAAGGCAGAGGCGTATGAGTAGTGCAGCGCATTTGTGTAGGTCTTTACAGTTGGAGGACAGTCGGAAGGGGAGGAGGGTCAATTAGTGAGAATGGAAATGTCGATAATAGCTTCTCACATCAGGGAGAGTGAAAAACGAGAGTGAAAGAGAGTGAGATAATTGTAAAAAAAAAAAAAAAAAGACAGCAGCATGTACTGTTCAACAGCAGAGCTACGAAAGTGACATGTTACAGAAAAGGCATTTTATTGAGTCATTACCCATAAGGGAGCAGAGGTGGACAGGCAATTGCCCAGATTTGGTGACATATCAAAGAATTAAAAGAAATTTGTATTCCACAGCTAATTTTTAACTCCGTGGCTAAGAAGTGTGACAAAAAATAAAAACACATGGGGAGCGGCGAACGTGTGCGACAAAGAAACATGAATGCCCGCAGCATGCATACAAAATCTGAAATCTGTTCTGACAAGACGCTGACATTTCAGTGGTACTATTAAGTTTTAGCCTCAATTTTTCAGAGTGTTACATGATGACAAGCCCTCTCCATTTTTATCCGAGCCTTAATGCTTTATAGCTCCACTTTCTCAATTAGCTGTCAGCCAGTGTGGCCTCCTTCTCAGGGCTTCTTTGGTGCTCAAATGACTAAATTAGGCTCTACCTTTAAAGATAATTGCTTAATTGGGGTCTTTTCATATGCTGTCAGTGGCTGAGGACCTGAGAAAGGCTTAGATAACACTGTAATTATGTGGCTACAGCAGATATACGCATTTGCAGCAGGGCTGTGAAGAATGAGCTGACAGTCCATGCTCTCTCTATGTCCACTCACTTTCCACGGACTTCGAGATACAGCTGAAATTGTGGGGACTCACGCAATACAAAGCATATGTGTGTGAATGTGTGTGTGTGTGTGTGTGTATTTATGCCAGCAGTCATTGAGTCCAAACAGCCTGTAGGTATGTCTAGCAAAACTCTTTTCCTTTGCTTTTATTCTTGTAACACTGCCACAGTCTTCTGTTTGAAAGGTGGAAGAACACTATTACACGGTACATCTTCTTCCCTCTAGAACAGCTCTTGGATACAAAGTGTCAGATGAAGTCTATTTGTGTAAGATGTTTTGGAGAGGAACATCACATACTGTACGTCGGATTCCACCTGAGCCTTTTCCAAAGCCTTGTCAGTCAATACGGCTTCACCTGTACCGAGCAGGAGAGACATATTGTGGTGGGAGGGAGCGGAGAGAGAGGTAAACACAGTTATGGTCTGAGGTGAATAACAGTAGGGTGTCAGAGGAAGAGGGGCGAGCGAGGGAGGGGGGCTGAGAGGCAACCGGGAGGGACGAGGAGGACTGGAGCTACCATGGGAAGGAGGGGAAGATTAGTTTTGCTCCGGTAACGACAGATCATAAAAACACGAAAGGGAGGAAAGAGGAGATGAAACAGAGAGAAGGGGGAGGGGATTAGTGCCACTTCAGGAATGACAGAACATTGGGGAAAGGGAGAAAGAGGAGTGGGACGGGAGTGGGGAGGAATCCTGGGAGTTTAGTTGGGATTAGTTTTGCTTCAGGGACTGGGGATTGAAAAAGGGAGAGGGGGAGTTGGGTGGTCTGGATGGCGTCATGAAAACAAAACCTCTTATCAATCAACTGCTGACGAAGTGAGACCCGAGACAATCTCTATCCCCACTCTCACAACCCTCTCCAATGTTTCCTCTGGACTTCACAGGCACCATACCTTTGAAAAAATGATACAGTTGTATATAAAAAGTTTCACTATAGAGCAACTGTGTAAAATGCACAGTACAATATGCAGACACTTTGCCATGATATGTGCAAAAAATATAGACATGAGAAGCCATGGAGCATCTTATGGCTAGTAGAATGAAAACACTATTGACCAATCAGGTAACATGAACTTGAGTATATTAATTACGAATAATAATTTAGCTCTGACAGTAAAATAGCATGGGATACACATATGTTGATGTGACCGCATGTTTATAGTAACTAACACTGTGTATTTCACTCAGGTTGTCCAAAGATTATTTTCTGTGTAGCACTAGCTAATTGCTCCGCATCTGTTTTAGTTGAGACTGCAACTGGAGAGTCTGTGGTTAATTAATCTGGTTTGAAGTGTAGCAGGTCTGTTTCTGAACAGATTTTATTGGCCCTGTCAACCAGAACAGGTGCCACCTGACAAGCCGATTGATACTTTAAGCATTTCTCAATAGGACAGTATGGAAAGGGGCTTCAGCTGTGGCAAACGTGTCTGTTTTAGAGTCTTGTCATGGATATCATAATGATGTCGTAATTAAAAAAATCAGTTATTTCAGCTTTAAAGATTTGTGATGGTCGTGGGTAAACTGACCTGAACATGGAAAAATGCCACGGCTCAATGTTCTCCTTCAGTGCCCTCCTCACCTCATTCAAATTTCCATTGTATTCTGGAAGATGTCCATCTCTTAAAATGATGGCTGATTATCTATGCCAGTCCAAGTCCAAACAAACAAAACACCAGCCTGCACCACATGAATCAGGATGAGGATCTACAGCTGTGTCTTTTGCAGTTGGCAGAAATCCCTCGCTACTCCTGCTTTGCCTTGAAAATGAATGATTTGCTTACAAGTTTTGTTTTTTTCCGTTTTTTGTTTTTCATGCGGCCATTGGAGAGTGTTTAATATAGCAATAATACTCAACAGGGTGCCGAGTTTAAGGGTACGATGATGATGCAATAGCAACGCATTTGCACTATCTGAAGTTCTCTTCAAAGTCGTATAGATACAGAAGAATAAAAAGGCAAAAGAACAAGAAAGATTGCTAACTAGCTCCCTGGATACCACAGGAGTTGGCATAGCAACCAAATAAAGCACAAATAGCCACACTTTATGGGAATTAACAGCACGGATGGAACGTGTCTTTGACTAATCAGGTTTCTTGGCTGAAACTGCCCATTATATAAGAATATGGCAGTGCCAGATGTATTATGTTTTTCTATGCTGCCATTTACATCTAGTGAAAAGTGACTGACACCTTGCCATAGGAGGTGAATGTTCCTGTATTAACCTGCATACATTTTGCACAGGCTGTGCCCGGAAAGAGAGATGGCAGCGGGGAGATAGAGGGAGAACAGAGAAGACGTACAGAGGAGGACAGGGAGAAGCGCGGGTCTCTGTGACTACCCCATTAACAGAGCTGGATGTCAGTGTCAGTGGGCTCAGCTGTGGACAGCGGGCAACAGAAACGGTGGAGGAACATTGTTAAAAAAAGGAGCAGGACTGTCAGATCTGGACAATCTCCTAAAGAGAACACGGCTGAGGTCACAGGGCACACGGTTAACACTAGCAGAAGAGAATAACAAGTCCGGCACTTTGTACAGATTGACTCTGAGGACCGTCCCAATGTGAATATCAAACCTCTACCATGACAAATAGGCAAAGAAGGGCGAGGGATGGAGGGTTGGGCAGGGATGGTGAAAAGAGGGAAGCATGGCTGAGTTGATGGAAAGAGGTTGTGTGGAGGGAGGGAGGATGAGAGAGAGAGAGAGAGAGAGAGAGAGAGAGAGAGACTGGGGAGGGGGAGCGAGAGGATGTGTGAGGCAGATGGAGAGAGGTGACAGCAGAGCACAGAGAGAGAGGAAGAGAGACACTGAGAGACAGAGAAGGCGAAGGTTTGTGTTTAATTAGCTGCCCTGGAGAGCATCTTGGTTGAGCCAAGGAGGAACATGGGATGTTCTCTAATTGGCCCTGCGCTGTGGAGAGGGAGAAAGAAGAAGAGAGGTGGAAGGAAGGGGGGAAAGAGAGGGGAAGAGAGGTGGAAGAGAGGTGGAGGAGGAATGGTCCAGACTCATGAGCAAGCTGGTGTGTATGCATATGTGCACCCATAGATAGATAGATAGATAGATAGATAGATAGATAGATAGATAGATAGATAGATAGATAGATAGATAGATAAAAAATGCAATATCATATAACATACATACAGAGAAATACAGACTACATGCCTATGCTCAACATTTTTCACAGTTTACGTCTGTGTGTCTTAGCTGCAGAGGGTCAAGGAGAAACACGGTTGCCATGACATGCAACAAAGAGGCGAGAAAGCTCAAAGGATATGAATAAGGGAGCAGGAGAGATGGATGAGGGGAGAGGGGAGAGGGAGGAGAGAGACAGAGATGGATGGAGTAAAGACTCTGGCCATACAGGGGCAGGAGCTACGGAGAGAGACAATTCACAGATGCACAGAGGAGATCTGGGAGAGGCTTTGGAAAAAATGACAAGTCAAGAAGTTGGGGAGGAAGGGAAAGGGGGTGTGTAATGAGCGAAGACAGAGAGCAAGAAGTGTGTGTTTGTGTGTGAGGGAAGAGACACAGACTTTGAGGGGGGTTGGGTGGGGGACCGAGTGGAATAGGGGTGGATGAAAGGGAAGTTTAAAAGGGAGTATTAGAGAAGAAAGATGTGTGAACGGTGGAGAAATGTAAAAGCAGAGAATCAGGGACAGAGAGTAAGAGAGACAGAGGGAAAGAAAGCGGCAGACTCTGTAGGGAGAAGGGAACGTCTAGAAGAAAGTCAGACTAGCTCAGCATCTTCTTTAACCAACCCCATTTAGGATGGTGGCATTATTCTAACCATAGCACCAGTCAATACTCGTGACAGCATATTGGTGATCAATCAAAGTGCCAGGACAGCATTGATCATGCTCAGTCAAATGTGACATAAACAAGGCCTTGCAATCAATATGATGTTATTGTATTCAGTCTAAGACAAACACTCTGTATCTCAATTAACTCCTCATCGCGCCACTGTACGCTTTGATAAAGAGACTCATTTATGCACATCAGCAAGCGGCAGAGTGAGAGGTGATGGCATCAAAGACCCACCCAGCCAAATGAGATCAACTAATAAATGTATACTTGTGGCTATACTGCTGTTAACATCATTACATGACATTACAGCGCTATGAAATTATTATTTATACAGGAAGAAGAGGAATATATCAAGCTGTAATTTGTATACGTTTTGTGTTTGTCCTGTGCACAGGGGAAACAAAAGAATAAATTTCCATAAACTAGTTAAAAAAAACTTTTCAGAAAACAGAGATGCCAGACACATTTTGATGCAAGCGAGCAGCTTACTGAGAAGACAATCAGAGCCAGAGCCAAAGAGACGACTTGTGTTTTTTTTATTGCCAAGTTAATAACACAGAACAACCAGCAAAACAATCAGAGAGTGAAGAGCCGCGAGAGGTGCCTTAATTATAGGTAGGAGCTAATTACGCTGGATTGAAGTTGGGCTTGCCACGCGGGTGTCACCATATAATGAGATAGAATGGATCGAGGGTCACTGCCAGCCGCATTCGAGGCAAACAGACCACACGACTCGATGCTGAGGTCACAGCAGATCCAGACACAGATTTGAAACCGTCATCACAGCTCCGATAATTGTGCAGCCTATCGGATGTAAATGAGCCTCACAAGATCGATACCACGACGCAAGGCTGCTCTAATGGAGAAGAGACTGATGGTGATGCATGATTATAACCGCATCGCCTCGCATTAGGGATAACCCTTGCTCACCCTGTGTACCTGCTACACCTGCAATTAAACGATAATGCCTGTGAGAGAGCGAGGTCTGCCGCTCAGAGCACAGATGCCTCTATCATAACTAAGTGATACTCCGTCTGACCCTGGGTGTAGCTGGCTGTGAAACATTGGGAGCATTCTGAGCCGTAATGCACCATTATGATATCGAACGATAGCCACCCACCCCTACACGCATCCCCCTGGTCCTCCTTCCACGGCACTGTTGCCGAAGCGTCGAATGATAGAGCGCTAACGTGATTTCCAGGAGTTGAAAACCCTGAGGAGGAAGCAGAATGGCCAAATTGACCAGATTACTGAGACTAATTGGTCCAATCCTGAACAACTGGCTCATTAAGGCGTTTGAGCTGATAATGAAGCATGCTGGGAGACTATGCAGAAGAAAAGGGTGAATATGCACAAAAGAAGCACAAACACATGCATGTAACACACTCGGGCACGCATATGCACACATGGAGGTGTGCACATGCATTTGCGCAGGTACACACTGACTTGTGCATGCACAGACACACACACACACACATAACGCGCTTATAGAGAAGGTTTACCCTTATGCGTTTAATGAGACAAGGATAAGTCACCTGGTATCAGGTAATTAAGATGTTTGAGTTGGTACTTACAGCGTCTGCAGGAAACTTGTGTTATTCTGCTGTTAATGTAAAGGGGAATGTTGGCTTCTGCAGGGTGACAGAAAGAATAGATGAGTTATTAGCTAGACTTTAGGGGCAGTGAAGGAGTGAAAGATGCGAAAAGGAGGGAAAGGAGTGTGTGTATCTGTGTATGTGTGTGTGTGTGTGTGTGTGTGTGTGTTTCCCCACGCGGAAGGCCTCTATCGCTTCATCGCCCCTTCACTCCACAGGCTATCCCTCCATCACAGAGTGAGAGAGGGGAACGGACAGCATTGCCTGGAGCCAGCAGAGCAGTAGAGCGAGCCAAGTAGAGAGAGAGAGCGAGAGAGCGAGATAGGGAGGAAAATAGAGAGGGAGAAGGTGGTGGGGAGGCAGAGCCAGGTGCGGAGGAATAACAAAAGAGAAAAATACAGAAAGGTGGAGCAAGAGAGCATGAGAGAGACACAAATGCTACCCACGGAAAGCGTGCTCTCCCCTGCCCCTCTGCTGGTTATCCTCCATCACCCTGGCTGTGTTTTCTCCATCCTGGTGCCTCTCTTCATGGCCCTTTGGCTCCGTGACCTCTGTGTCGTCTGCCATTTCTCAGCCCAGCCCTGTCACTCTCCTCCACCGGCCCACATGCGGCTCACACTGGAAGGTCGGATGGCGTCAGCAGAGCTTGAACTGCACACCATTGTTGTAACACAGACCAGATCCTGTGACGGACTCGATGTGACAGTTGAGCTGCTGACCTTTGGTCTGAAGAGGCCGAGCAGAAGCCGGCAGCAGCAGCGGCAGAACACATGGGTCCTGTATGCATTCAGACAAACACACACCGACTCACACACATGCATGTATACATACACACACATACCCAAACACAAACACAGATGCATTTCAGTTTGCTCTCTCCTAGATTAAAATCATGACTGAAAATAGCTTAGGATGAGGCCAAAAAGTAATTTGGACTATTGTTATTTACATTATATGTATATTTGCACATGGGATGTGTGCATTTCTCCAGAAAAATGAAAATCATGACATTTCAAATGAAAAGGAGCCACACTGCATCATGATATCAAATAATGATATCCTTTGTAACTGTAAGTTTTACTTGTTCAGTGTAACAACCCAATATCAGTCTTTGACAGGAAATGCATGAATGGAAAAGGAAGTGTGTATGTAAATCATACACAAGCAATTCATAAAGAATCCTTTATTCATGGCATTTATTAACAGGTGTCAGAATAATTACCACTGATTTGATATTATGGTATTATTTTGCTCCCTTCTCTCTTTCCATATTTATTTCTCTCACAAGTTAAAATATGCCATTATAGTAAGAACATTTTCCGTTTCCATGACAAATGCATGTACGTGAATTAGGTTTCACTTTGTAACGATGGAGCGCCCTTGGCACTTATTTACAGAAAACACATAAAAGTGTATTGAGAAAGTGTAGTTACATCGCCTCTATGGCAGATTTTTTAAAAATTTGAAAATAATATTGAATGGACTGTTAGGATGGTTTTGAATCTTTGAATCCTATCAGCAGCACATAAATATGTCAATGTGCCTCTTGACAATGGTTATCCTTCAGCTGTAATAATTTTAGTGTTTGGATTTGGAAAAATTACTGATGCACAGGTAAAAGTAAAGACATTTGAATTAGTAACTAACCCACTTGAATTAGCATCAACAACCCAGGTGCAGTATAAACAGCAAATACACATGGGGAAAAGCTGCATTTGGGAAATAAATATCCATCTCTGCACTGGAAGCTCTTCAGCAGCAACAGCATTCACAACATTAGAAAAGGGGTCAGGAGCTCACATCTTGAAAAAGCCTACTTGACTACGGTGCTTGTCTTTGAACATTTACAGTTGGCTTTGAATGGGTTTCATGGCCCCTCGAGTCATGACTCTTGCTCTTCACGTATGGGGCTGTGCCAACTTCAGCTGAGGTGAAAATATGAAAATTGCCAAAAATTGGAGGTACAAGGTTTTTCTGCCACAGCGGTGTTATGTGAGTTAAGGCTGTCGTGCTCCCTGAGGCATTTTTCCCCTCCAGCAGACACGGGCTGTGTTTCCATCGATCCACCCGCCGCTCCTTAGTCACTCAGCATCTTTTTTACCAACTGCATGTCACCTTCATTGCCTCCTCCTCTTTTTAAGCGTTCCTTCTCCAAGTCAGATGCTACGGTCAGCCTCGTTATCTGGCACTTTATCTCTTTCTTCAGTGACACACCGTCTCCCTCACTTTCTTTTCTCCGGCACATATCTCTCGATGCCTCTCTCTTTCTCACCCCTCTGTCGTTTCCACCCCCTTACCTAAAAAAAATAGCCTGCATCCTCTCTCTTGTTTTTCCTTTCTTTGCTTGCTCTTTCTCTCGGAGCAGCCCACTCGTTCATTTTCTTCCCCTCCCTCCCTCCTTCCCTCCCTCCACCCCTCCTG
>OMLB01003080.1:9818-27516 GCA_900302555.1 Myripristis jacobus
CTCACATCGCAAACAGGTTCTGATGCACATTCAGGTGTGAGAGCAACAAGGCGGACTGTCTACACACACACTCACGCACACACACACACACACACATGCATGCGCACACACACACACACACACACACACACACACACTACATGCACACACTTGAACACAGGAATGACAGACATATGCACACATCCAGACAGACACACAGAGGGGTTTGTTTGTCAGATTAAACTAAGTAGGAATTGAGTGACAAAACCACCTATTATGGGCTCATTTGTATGTACATCACAGCCTCCCTTTGTATTAGAGTAAGATGTGTTGAGGCGCGCCCCTCTGCTCCTCAATGAGAGAGTGACAACCCTGCAAGCCCCAGCCCCCCTCTACAGCCCCGGGAATGAGCTCTCGGCCGTCGCTCCGCAAAGAGCCCGGTCCGCATTAGCATGGGTAACAGCTCCCTGAGAGCGTGATGGGCGACGGACACGGCATGGATAAAACGCCACGGAAAAAAAGGGATTGGCAAGAGCTAATGAAATGGTCCAATTAAACAGCTGCACTCCAACAGCCGCCATCATGTTGCCAACGAGAGAGACTGGAGAGATTGCCATAAAAAAAAAAACAAAAAAAAAAAACATCATTTGAATTAATTAAGCTCCCAATCATGTGATTACTTAACATCGGATCTAATGTATTCCTTACCGTTAGAGATTGTCACTGATGATGAGCCGAGACAACAGTGCATACAGTGGCGGCTCTGTGCTTAATTGGAAGATTTGTCCATTATGCAGACGACTGTACGCAGGAGGCTGGTGTGCGGGCAGCTACCGCTCGCACCATCCTGTCCTTAACATGCAGTCATCACTGACAGATTAATTGTGATATCTTGGCATAATTACAACTATTTGTGGAGACAGCTATTTCAACTCGGCATAGTTAATGCTCGTCTTCCTCAAGATTATGACCTCACTGTGAATTTCCATTTGCTCATTTCCCTTGCTTCCTGTCTCAGAAACATCTAACTACTTGGCATCACCTCTGTGTGTGATTCCCCCCCACCCCCTCTCCTTTGCACTGCATTCTATGTATTTACTGGAGAACTGAAGTTACAAAGTGCTTTGACAGAAAGTATTTCTATTTTTAGCAGCAGTATAACCAGTCTGCCAAATATTTTCCAAATAACACTAAGCGTCGCTGAGGAGACATCATTAATACTTATGATGTGTAAAACGAGACAACTGTATATTAGTCATGGCTGAGAGATACCGGGTGTTCCTTACTGTTTCTTTAGATACGTATTCTTTGGGGTGAAATAAAATCTGTGAACCAGTTTAAAACCAATCGACTGGAGTCACTGGATACAAAAATAATTTTAAAAAAAGTTTGTTTTCACACCTGGCTCCAATCAATAATGCAACTGTATTCTGCATCGAGTTGAAGAAATACGTCTGAGTAAAATATACAGTTTTTTTTTTCTCTAACTGGAGGTTAACAACTGCTCGGTCAATGAAATCCCATGGGGAACTACTGCTGATTGAATGTGAAGATATAAAATTAGCATGCTACCTTGTATATTATCCAAACCTTTCATGTTGTCAAAACTTTTTTATCATTCCACATCAAAAATGTGTCAAACTCTGGCCTTGGTCTATTGAAAGTTCAGAGTTTTATTATGTTTCAGTCATATTCATTTTCTCCACTTTTTACAACACGTTAACTGCGTGTGAAAATCGCAACCCATGATGTTGTCTTCTGACTAAAGGGTCTGTAAAAAAAGTCATCTAGTAAGACTATGTTTGTCTTGATATTCTCCCAAGGACTCCATAAACACTCAAGAAAACAAGCTGATAAGTGGACCGGCAGAAAAGTAGAAAATATTTCCTCCAATTTGTGACAGATAATCATCCACCTAGCCTGTAGTGTTTGCAGTTTTTTTTTTAATTCCTCCCTTTACTCTTGTTTTGTTCCCTTTCCATATAAAGTGCATAAACACAGACTGTTCCAGTTTAACTCAATTGTTATGAGGTGTTATAATAGAAGCACTGTGCTCCATTTGCATTTCCTTCAAAATATGAAATCTTCTCAAAGTAAGCAAACAGATTTTTTTTTTTTTTTAAATGCACTTAAAATAGTGAGCCTGGAACAAATTAAAAACTGTTCCTTTTTGATGCTTTAAAGTGATCTCCCTCTTGTGCTGTAAAACAACGTGGCAGATTCCCCGTGAAATCTGACCCAGATGCAGATAACAGGAACTGCACCACTGAAGCCAGAAAGAGGAGGCAAATTCATCAGTGATGCTCTCGTTTTGTTTACAGCAACTACAACTGTGTCAGAATTATTGTGGTAATGATTTACTGGTGTTAAAATGTTACATGTAACATGATCAATAGATTCATCTTTTGTCAGACCAGATGAGTCAGGGTCCACTGAAGACTCCCAAAGGCAGGACTCTTGTTTACGGCCTGCTGGTCTCATTGGCTGATCAAAGCCCTGTGCTGCTGGGAGCTCAGACTGTGTACTCCTCTGACCTCATGGCTAATATTAACAAGCTCAGGAAACCGCACTCCCACAGGCGGGAAGGCCTTACACAATCTGCCTGAGTCTTCTGCAGCTCTCCCACATCTCCCAGCTGTAGCAACCACAGGTTAAGTGCTTCAGTCTGTCTC
Source organism: Myripristis jacobus (assembly GCA_900302555.1). Taxonomy (NCBI): domain Eukaryota; kingdom Metazoa; phylum Chordata; class Actinopteri; order Holocentriformes; family Holocentridae; genus Myripristis; species Myripristis jacobus. The sequence continues at coordinate 12,470 of OMLB01003080.1, forward strand.
TGTGTTTTAGCTGATGCGCAGGGGGTGAATACCTGGGGTGCTAACTATGTGAACGCTCAGTCATCGTTATGATAAAAGCACTAAAATGGGAGCCTAATGATGCTCTTAACTCTGACTCATGCCAGCCCCGGCCAAACCGACTAAGGGCGCATTTCCAAAGCATGACTTGACGACAACCATCAAGCATGTATTTAGTGCACGGTAGATCAAAGTGAAACCGAGCGAAATTGGACCTACATGAGCATGTTTGTGCACGCAGGGCTCACTGAGCGCAGAGCAGTCCGGGCGCCCTGACACCGAGAGCAAGGGTAATGAGCCCTCACAATATCCACCAGTCATTCACATCCATCAGCGGCACAGCGGAGGCAGATGAGATGGACTGCATCCATCACATGACATCACGCTCGAGTCCCAACTGGCTCTCTGCCAAAGGACATAAGTCTGCCTGTCTGTCTCCCTTCAGTCTATGCGATACGCCTCTCCAGTCTCTGTGTGGATGTGCATGTGTGTGTGTGTGTGTGTGTGAATTTTTAGAGGAGTGTGTGAGTAGCGAGTGCAGCTGTGGGCACAGCAGGGATTGCACCAGCGTACCAGAGATGCACTAAAGTGAGCGCTGCCAGCCGTGAAAAGTGACGCTTGGCACCCAAACCCCCACTGTGGGTGAATCACAATTCCCATTTACCACCTGGCATATCCTCCCGCAGCCATCCCTACTCACCAACTCCATCAACACGCGTACACACATATCACACCCGAAGGCACCGACGGTGAGATGCAGGGGGGGACGGACCAAAGGAGGGTCATGGTGCACACACATCGAGACACACAAGGTCAGCCTTTGCCTGGCAGAACAGTTCGTTAAACCGGGCGTGCAGAGAGACATGACAAGCAGACCCACAGCAGAGGGATCTCATTATAATTGTTAGCCTAAACACAGCCTGCCTGTCAGTACTAATGGACCACTTGGGCTCCAAACCTCAGGCCCTTAAAGGCGAGTACCGGTAAATTTCAGTGTTGAAATGCGGGTCTCTTACGCCCTAGGAATTCCTAGTTACACTAACATAAACTAACCAGCGGAAACAAGAGTGGAGAGTCGGTCCAACCTTTTAAATCTGCACCATGTCTTTCAATTATGAGTCAGGCCAGGCTTATTTATGGAGCACTTTTAACAAGCAGCAAGGCCACAAAGTGTTTCACAGGGAAAGAACACAAACACAAATTCATGAAAAAAAAATTCAGATACATAAAATGGGCGGCTCTGAGGGCATCCAATGAGATTTTTGGGGGGATACATTTACACGTTCAAGTTCATGGCTGTTTGCAGTTGCACCTCTTCTTGATAAAACCACAAATGTAGCTGCTGCACTCTGGTACAAAAGTTAAAGTTCATGTAAAAAAAAAAAAAAAAATTACTGACTGGACGTTCTTTGGCCATACTTCTAATTAAATGGTAATCTCCTTTAACAGACAGCAACAGCTACTCAAATCTTTTTATCCCTCCACGTCGCCCCAAGGCATCCCCCTGTAACATAAATCTCCCTCTGCCCTCCACCCTTTTCTTTCCCTCTCTTTCTTTCCCCTCTCTCCCTGCCCCGTTGAAAGTCACAGCCCCTGAGAAGCTGGCAGTGGCTGCAGAGAGGCAGCTCACATTTCAAGACAAAGCCCGATCCTCTGTCAGAAAGGAGACACTTTCCAAACCAGGCCTGCTATTTATCACCGGGAAACCTGTTTTTCAGCCCGCTCCCCGTCTCACACCTCAGCGTTGAAAAGCTGCCCAACCAAGCTGCCTTTCCACAGGGAGTGACGAACGGATTGTCAGGGATCGAGCATGTAGCGTTACTCTGTGCGATTTCACAATGAGTAGATGCCACCTAAATTACCTCCCCCACTGTTTGCCGCTCCAGAGGGATGATGCATTTTGTTGACAATGGGGGCAAAAAAATCTATTAGAGTATGCGAAGGTAAGCAAGGTGACGCGGGTCTTTGTTTGAGTTTCACACAAACAGAAAAGAGCGGGGCTGAGAAGCTCCACATAGCTATTGCGTCAGCAGCACAGTGTTGGTTTAGAAAAGGTTCTGATTAGCTGTGTTTTCAGCGGAGACGGCCTTCGAAACGTTTCGTACAAACAACGCAAGAATTTACATCCTGGGACACTCTCTGGCCGGCCACAACAGCCCAACTATTGTCAGAGTAAACGGAAAACCCCGGGCGGCTGAGGCTGTTTGGATGAGCGTGACAATTTGTTAGGATTTAAACCATTGTAAAATATACAACATGGCTGCAGCTGGTCGAGATGCAGTTTCCTGTGTGAAATTACATGGTGGGATAATCAGATAATGACCCTTTAAGGAGCTGATTTGGCTTGTTTTAAGGCGAAAGGGCGTACAAAACAGAAGCCCCAGTGTTTCAGGGCCGGAGGTTAGATCACACGTCTTGACCTTTGATCATAAAGCCCCGACTCTGGCTAACATGATTGACGCCCAGGGTCGAGCTCATAGCTCCGCAGGCTATGACTTACAACCTTCTTGGAGAGTTGAGGGTCAGGAAACACTTTCTCTAATCTCAAGTAACAAAGAGCCACTGATCCAAGCAACTGAATTTAAATCTTGAGGGTCTGACTCCTTAAGGATCGCTGACAAACGGCTTTTTTTTTTTTTTGACAAGTCTACCACTCATAGCCTAAATGAGGAAAAAATAGCTGAGTTGCCTCGACCTCTGCTGCAACATAATCCTCTGCTGTCTGCGGGAGCAAACATATTCTTTAACCCCACAACCCACCTCTTCACTGAAGCATATTAAAAGGCAAACCCATTGAAAAATCAAAGTGCTTCAATCAACCGGCAACTTCATGCTAAAGCAAACATGCAGAGTGGGTGAAAAATCCGCTGGCTGCCTGAGAAGCAGTATAAGAAAATGTTTTTTTTATTGTTTTTTTTTTTTTTTCAGAGGGAGCCGTTATTTCGTTTGGATTAGCCTAGTTCTGCTGGAGCGTGGCCAAGGGAAACAGCACACTCAAGTTTCTGTCTCCCCACATACCTTCAAATCAGCCCATATTTCAGCTCCATGAAGCCACCTGCTCCTCTCTCCACACATATTTACCCAGTTAAGAGGAAATGACATTACGAGCAATGGACTGTCTTTTTAAGGGTTCAGAAACCAAAGAAAGAGTGAAAGATGCTATTGTTGTCGTTCAAAAGAAGGTAATGAGGTTTAGTTTCCAAGTGATAAAAGAGCACAGCCTGATGAGACCATGTGCAGAAGATCACATGAAGATGATTACCACAATAATTCTCTCAAAGATTCATTCATTCTCCCTTTTTGCAGCACAGTCACTTCTGGGTGTGGAGTAATAGGGTTACTAAACTGAGGCCAAGAAAAAAACAGAGGTTAATGTTTCATCTTTAAACTGGGGGGAAAAAAATGAAAGCCTGATTTTAAATCGGGTAAAATTTCTTTGGTTCTTTGTCATACAGTAATGTTCCATTATAAAACACTGAATACAGACCATTGTTTATGACTTCTACTGAGTATTTTGGCAACACTACATTTAGCAAGATAAAAAAAAAAAAGGCCAAATAAGAAGCATATGGCTTCACATTCAATTAAAGCTATTTTTTGCCCACTCACATCTAACAAGAACCACTTGTTCTCTTGCTGCACGACTTCTAGAGGAGCAGGGAATCACCTCACCGCACGGCTGAGTGCGACCTCAGGAACTAGCCACCTAAAAGCAACCCTCGCTCATAAAATCCGCAAAGGACCTCAAAGGAACATCAGACACACCACAAAGGCCTGCACAAGTTTGTCTTTGCAGGCCCATGGGGGGAAGAAAACATCATGTCGGATGAAAAAAGACAGACTAGATTCACCTGAGGTTCAATCAGTCAAATTCTGGTCATAAAAACAGTGTTAACACTTAATATATCACCACCAAATGGATGATGAATTGAAATGTCATTGGATAAAGATAAGATGACGGACCATCCTTTTATACGCTAATACAGAGAGACAGTCTCTTTAAGTAATCTGCAAGACAGGGTAATTTAATAACAAAAAAATCTTGATTGGAGATGTGCATCGGAATTAATCTAATCTGTAATTCCCCCTCTTGCCAAACCTTCTTCAAAACACGAGCCTTGGCATGATGCCTCAGAAAGCCAAAGTATTATTATGAGAACTTTGCACGCAATGTCTGTATGAATAGTGATTAGACGTGCTTAGTGAAACCGACAGCAACTTCCAGAGCATTCAGATTGTCTTTGGGCTTTTTTTTTTTTTTAAATGTTTTCAATTTTAAAATGTAATCAGGGATGGTCACAAAACAGTGTGATGATGTACAAAAAAGCACAAATAGCCCCCCTCTGATCACTGATGCAAAACTCATCTATGTTCATCAGTATTACATAGCCTATATTATTAAAGTTTCTTCTTCCATGAAAAAATGCAAATAGTCCCCAACCATCCCCCTGCCTGCTCGCACACCAGCTTGTAACTTATACTGTGTTTGATCATATTTGAGAATTATTTTCTGGAGAAACTCTTTGACTAATATTGTTCATGTGAAGTAGCCATTTCGAGTTGGTCTTGGTTGATTGGTTGGATGGGTTTTTGAAAGTAAAACATGGAAGCGACAAGACGGAGCCGGTGCTAATGATACCACCCTATCAGCTGACACCGCTCACTTCAGAAGAAGACAGTGAAAACTCAAGATGGACATTTTAGGAGACACAAACGTAAGAAAAACATACTTGAGTGGAGGGGGTCTTTAACCAAACTCAGGATATTGAGAAGCTCACATAATTAACAGGATGAAGTTCCTGCTGGTGGCAAAGACCTAAAGTCAGCAGATCTGAAGCCAGCAAAATGATGGCAAACCACCCCATTTTCCCAGTCAAAGTGAGGTGAAACGCTCAAAATACAGATTATCTAGCCTATGGACACACATCATTCCAGGTTTTGTTGATTTCAGATGTGGCATCAAAGGCTGTTCCATCATAGTTGTAAACACATTCATCGGAGAGTACAAGGACAAGCCCTGGCTGACTCGCATCACCTGATCCAGACAGAAAATTAGATCAGGATCACAGGATCAAGTTGGTGTGTTCCCGCGCCAGAAACAGGGAGCTGGAAGAACCGAGGGGGAAATGGAACAGAGTTCAAGGAGATGAAGATGAAGATGAGGATTACTTCACTGGCCAATTTACACACAGCAGATGGTCTTTTTGTATAGCCAAGCACGCACAGTCACCTATACATGCATATCTTCAGAGATAATCATGCAAAGGTCATCCACAGGGCTGCCTCCCTTGCCTGCCTCTTTTGGCTTCAGTGTCTCATTCAAAGACAGGACAACAGTTACCCGTTTTCCACCGGAGCCGGAGCCAGAGCCGGAGCCGGAGCCGGAGCCGGAGCCGGAGCCAAACCGAAAATCATTTTTAGGTGGTGCTCGGCCACGCAAATCAGCTCCAGGGCCAATATTGCCGTGAAACTGCCGGTATGGAACTAAAAAAATGGTGATGTACGAGGCCAGAAAGCATTGTAATTTCACTGTTGACATTAGCTGAAATGGAACTTAAAAAAACATCAACAGCAGCAAGAAACAAAACCAGCTTCTCACAAAATTTTTAATCAAATCAGTAATCTGTAAGAAGTCACTTCGAGAGGGTTTATGAGCAATATGGTGCGGAGGCGAAATCTCAAACTAGTTGGAAGGGTTGACAAATGAGACCAAAGTGGAAAAGGGGGGTTGGTAACCATGATGAACAACCCTCCAGTTGTAAGTTCACAGATAAAATATGCTTTCACATCACGCTGCAGTCCTGTGCTTTTATTCTGTCGAAATCAATTCAGGTACCAGGCCTGTGAAGATGGAACCTCTCAGGAAACCATTTGCACAGAGGCCGTATGTAAATGCAACAAATGGATCCTTTGTGTGACCTATAATCCTTCATTAGGCTTTTAAAGCTGACAGAGTTCCGCTTTGGAGCTTACACTTCAGTCTGTAGTGGCTCAAAACATGTCTCTCTTTCCCACTTTGTATCAGGCTACTGCTTATTAGAGGCCATCTGCATTGAAACATGAGCAGGTCTTAGGTCTTTGGGGGCTGACCTCAAGCTCTCCCTGACCCTTTATACTCCCTTCCTCTTGTTCTAATGCCCCGTTGGTGAAGAAATTACCGGTTCACCCGCTACATGAAAGTCTTCTTTGGAGCCTTTCCTAAAATTTAGTAAACCACTGTTCGTATTTTAGAAGCTGGAAGGTTATGACGTAACCCAGAAGAAAAAAAAAAAAAAGAGTGAAGTGGACAATCTGCGCAACAACAAACCAACCACCATAAAGTAACTCTGAAATACTGTCTGCAGCCCAAACCACCTTTGACTTCTTTCTGGTTTCCAGCTGTGACATGAAAAAAGAGGAGGGAGTTCATCTCCAACTTGGACAGAACATAAAATCATGACAAGTCTCTGACTAGTCGATTGTGGGTTCTTCAAGTTACTCGGGGGAAGGCGCTTAACTTCGTCTCTTCAGTTGGAAAAGCTTAGTAGATCAAAAGCAAATCCTCTGTCTTCAAGTTACTGTCTCTGCCTTTGCCTTTGCTTGCGTCCCAATATTTCACTGGCCACATCAAAAGGAGGCATAACTAAGAGGTGAATCTTAGGGGTACGGTTTAATACATGACAGTGCTGTCATATTTCATACATGTCCACAGTAAGACTACGTCTGCTGAAGCTAAAACAATGCCTCGGGTTCCTCTTTCCTTTCCTCCATGAGCATTTTATGATCATATTCCCAAAGTAAACTAACCATTTAGCAGGAAATAAGGTGCCAAGTAATGGCTTTGGGAAATGCACAAACTCAACTTTTTGAGAATCCCAAATGGTAACCTTAAAAGAAGACATTTATAGAAACAGTGTGTGTGTGTGCGAACGTGCACACAAGTGTGCGCAGTGTGTTTACTCAGGGAAATAGGAGTGCAAGGGCCAACAGCTTGGGGAGATTCAGGTCTGTTGCATAGCTTTAATTTGGGCTGCCATGCTCAGCATTTTCTGTGAATGTCTCTCACCATTTCCTTCCACTGGGGAACCCACTCATGTTTAATGCCTTTTGAACAGCCAGAGTTTCTAAAGAGTTACAGTGCCAGAAAAGATCAAACAAAGAGGGGAGGGGAAGAAAGCTGCAGGACATCAACTCTCTCTCTTGTAAGAGATGAGAAACATTTGTGCGGGTGTCTATGAATAGCAACGCTTGTTTAATTCATGACTAGCCTCTTTCTGTGAGGTGTTGTCAAATTCAGCCCCAGCTGGCTGCATCTCTGAAGGGCCTGCTTATCCATCAGCGGGCCTTGCTGATGTGAGGACAACCACTGCTTCCATCGAGAAGCAGCTGATCGAGTTCTCCGTCATTCAGTCCAATGAAATTAAGACCCTAACAGCCGTTCAAACAAAATTATTCCAAGCGGAAAAACCAGCAATGTCCCCTCATGATAATTTGCCAGGGCTCCTGAGTTAGGATAGAGGACTGACACCAATAACGTCAACTTCAAATTGGACAGAAAATAATGCTGAAACAAGGGCACTCACTACTGATATACGTCAGCATAACCACTAATGTCTGGCATGCATTTTCTTCTTTTTCATTTGAACACATGAGGAATGGAGCAGTGAGTAGCTCATTGTCATTCAAGACACGTACAGCTCGAACATAACATTTTTGAGAGTGGATAGCAGGGGTTCTCTACCCTTTTTCTACTCTTTTTTTAACATCAGAGCGCGAGATGCTTGCTGTTCCCAAGTCAGAGGGTCGTCTTCCCCTTTTCAAAGCGCCCCATCATCGATCTACATGTTCAAAGAGTGTGGGAGAGAAACAGAAATGGAGAGTGAGAAAGAGAGAATGGGAGAGAGAAAGAGTGAGAGAGAGAGGTGCACCCAGGGCTCATGTGTCATCTGACCTCATTTTAAGACAGACCCATGAGGTTGCAGGGAAGGCAAGGGTGTACCTTTTCACTGCAACCTTTTCTTTTCCTTCCTCCGAGATGACAGAAGAAGAAAGAGGGCCCACACAAAGCAGAGTAAGACGTCTGCCTGGAAACCATCCGCACAGAGATGAAAGAGCCCTGGTGAAGTCACGGCATAAAAACGCAATGGGCAGAAATACACGGCACCATTACCAAATCACGGTCCGGGGTATTCTTCTAAAAATTACACCTCAAGAAACAGACGGAGAGAGGAAGAGAGAGAAGCTGAAGCGGCTGAGGACAGTGTATACTTGAATTGATGGTCAGATGCACATTATTTGTCATACATCTTCCTATCACTTGAGGTCATCGCTTCTTCATCAAATTAACACAACTTTTACACCACTTTACACCAAGCAAGCAGGTTTTACCAGTGTTTTTTTTCCCTGGCGCTAACAGCTAAAAAGAAGGTAACATCATCTAGGGTAGCAGAAGCCTTGTTTGCATATCACAGAGGTTAAAGTTAACCTACACTGAGGCCATGATTGCTAACTTTAAACAAAGTACATGTCTTGTATGTCTGTGCCTTACGCAGGTCGCAAATCAGAGAGTGACCTGTCCACACCTCTGCCGATCGGAGCCAAGCTGAAAATGTCCCGGGACCGCTGCAGGGTTCAGGACGTGAGACTAAAATGTCAGAGTAACCTGTATACTCTGAACTCAAGTCCCGGATGGTAGTGGTATTTTAGGTCAGTGTAAAAGAGGTAATAACTTTTGTCACATGCTGGCCTTCAAATTCCCTCTAAAAATACCACAAAGAGACTATCACTGCGTTAACATGCACTCTGTAATCAGGTTTTTCACCATGTGCAAGGAGTTATCTGATTTCTGAAACGCCATGAAAATGAGAAAGTCAGTTTTCATAATCAGGGTAGGGCATTAAGAGTGATTGGCGAAAGGCTGCTAGATTTCTCGTGGAGACACCAGATTATTGTGCCATGTAAATCCTTACTTGGATGTCTGGACTGCTTTTTACATGTGAAGGAAAAGCACAGACATGGAAACTGACAAGACAAACACAAACTGTTTACTGCACGTCAGAGTAAAACTTTCCATTCTACATTCACTGAAGAATGCTCAGTGATTTCATGATGAAAATATAAGGAAACAAAAACACCTCTGCCGCTCCCATCAGGTAAACCCCCCACAAGCGGCCAGCTGGTGGTTGAAGCACCGCTGTCAGCTGTGGTAACATCTGGGGAACGACTCGGGTAGGGGAGAAAAACGATTATTGGGGAACGCACATATACAGCGGATCCTTTTCATCCCCTTTTTGAAGGCTTTATGAAACTGCCCTCGGGAAGACGCCATAGAGCTAACTAACTTAACTAACTTATGAAGCTGAAGACAAACTTCCACACCAGTAGACAATAAAAACTAACTTATATACACTGGGCTTTGAGATGATCAGAGTAAGTAACACATGAACCAATTTCCAGTGATAACCTGGTTACTCACAGTGACCTGGTTTCCTCTGTGCATATAAACAGAGTATGTCATATCTACGGGAAAGCAGGATAAACCTACTGGGTCTGCATGCCCCTCTTATACATCACAGCCAGTATCTCAGGCTTTCCATTTTCTCATGCAGCCCTGAACTCAGTCAGAGCTGTGTCCTAGGATGAGACATTGCCAGTCAAGCGTAAGGAAGAGACAGAAACAGTAAGGTGAATAAAAAAATGTGTAAGTGTGTCTGTGTGAGTGGCAGGCTGCGAAGACATAGGTCTGTACTTAAACAGCTTGTCACACTGACCCACTTCTCAACACAAACACAGAACGCCGGGTCTGCCTCCATGTCTGGCGTCTTCATGACTCTGTCAGTCGTGACACACACCAGGACAAAGAGCTCGCTGTGAAACGCGCAGGCAGATATGCGCCCGCAGATGCACACGTCCCGTGTACATACCCCACGAACACATGCTTGCACAAAATTTCATTTCCTGAGTGACAGCAGTCTGCTTTTACATATTTTTGAAATTCCAGGGGCAGTGAAAGCCCCGTGTGTTCACCAGCTCCATCTGCACCACAGGAAGGCAACAGCCAAACAGCCCCAGCCTCCGCCTCCTGCCACCGCTGTTGTCCAGACCCTTAGGGAGACCGCGGCCTTTGCCCTTCCTCTTGACCACACACACGCAGAGTCGGGACCCTCGGCCACACAGTTCAGGCTGAGGAAAGACAGCCGCACGGCCGCCTGTCTGGGCCTTAACCTGGCCGTGGACACAAAGTGGCGGTGAAAGCTGCGACATGTGGGACAGGGAGCGTGCCGTGCGCCTCGTTCTCTCTGACGTAATGCTCGGAGGAAACAATCACAACACAACATCCGCTTCCTGAGCTCTCTGGCACAGGAGATGGAGCTGGCGGGGCAGTGTCAGACACAACACTGGCATTGCTGTCATTCGTCACCTCAGCAGATAAAGACAGGAAACACTGTCCTGCGCTCCCCCATCAACAGCGCTCGCTGCACCTGCACAGAGGAGCCTATTGTGTTTGTGCATGTGTGTGTCCGGGCCTATAAATACCGTTTTTATTTTTTTAGTTTAATACCGATACAAATATTTTTTGTAGCTTTAGGCTGCTGATAGTTGATATTCTGTGGTGACAGCTTAAAACCTTTTGGACCAAGTGGCTGGAAAACTATGTATTATTTGGCCAAAATAATGAATAAACTACACAATTTTCATAGAAATACATATGACATCCAGGTCGTTTCCACACTATTTTATGTATACTTGGGGTATGATGTGTCATTTTACAACATGGTCACTCATATGCACAATGGATCAGCTTAATAATTCATCGTGAAACACAAGTGTGACAATAGGCAAAGACCAAATATTATTTAACCGAGGACCTCAAATGCAATTGTCACAAAAATTAACCAGCTTTTGTGTTGGGTAATCCTTTAATTTATCAGCTAAAGCCAAACTGCACCTGCATTTAGTGTTTGCTGGGTGATAAATTCAGACATTGTGTGCCAGTGTTCATTGTATTCATATCTGACTTATCTCTGTGCCAACAAAATCCAAGGTTTTGCTGCAATTCATGTTGTTTCCCCCCTAGAATTTTATTCTTGGCAAGGTGGAAAAGCCTTTCAAATAACAACCACACCACAGAGGATGAAAAAATCGCCAGTGAAACATACAATACTCCTGCAAATCAAAATGATGCATCAGAATTATTTCAGTTTACAGGCTTACTTAGAAAAAAAAAAAACAGTGTAGTATTAATTAAAAACACAATAAATTAGGACTGGGCCATATGTCACCGCTGCATCATGCCATGAAACTGGATATCATCTGGGATTTTGGATATAATATCCTGATATGGTATGAGTGCTGCCTTTTCCTGGCTTTTAAGGCTGCATTATAGTAAAGGATGCAATTTCCTGAACTTGATGGTCTAGTCTTGCTGTTGCATTATTTGCCTCTACCTGATTGGACATCATATCCACGCAAGCAATGATTCTTTATCGAAAATCTCCTGTGTAAATATCTTTTCAGAGCACCAATAATCACGCCTACAATATTGTCACAATATCGATATCAAAGTATTCAGTCAAGTATTTTGTTTATATCTGCCTGTTAATAATGCCAGATTTTTATAAAAGGCTAGTATTGGTCTGATTTATCGGATATCAATCTAACCTTTTTCCTCTGGGATGTCAGTCCGGTGTTTCAAAACAACACCAGCACGGAAGGACAGGGAGAATCCCACAAGACAAACAGGAAGCAGGCTGCTACAGCAGATGTTGCTGGGCTCACCTCTGACCTCTCATAGCACTGACCAGCAACAATCACCAAACAAACAACAGAAAATATTTCCCCTATCGGTAAACTCACTGTAAAAAAACAGAACCTTCTGGGCGAGTGTTTGGTCAGAAATGGGCGCAGAGCCTGAAACGCGGCCCTTGTGAGAGGCAGAGCCCGGCAAAGTTAGGAAGGAAGGACAATGTTTCTGGATGAAGAGGAAACTTCCCCAAAGCGGCCGCCTGACATCAAACACAGCCAGACCCCGGGCTCATGTCAGCTCCCATCACATCAGGAGAGCTGCTCTCTGAACTCTGAGTAACGAGGTGATGCTGCAGCGAAAAAACCTCCTCACGTAGTAAACTTCAATTATTCAGCCACTGCTATGCCATCGCTCTGTCGGAAAAGATCAAGTAAAACAGTGATGTCTGGCTTAACTCGGGCACAGAGGGAGCCGGAGAGAGAGGACACAAAAAAGAGGACGGATTTTACAAAAATTAGTAGTCTGAAATGGCATAGTTAGAGGAATAAAGTGAACTGAAGAGGGGGAAGGCAACAGAGAGAGGACAGGATGAGACGGGGAAGCTGCTCAGGCTTTTTAATTAACATAATTAAAGCCACAGAAAAGAATGATGTGCTCCGTGTAATGAGGTCCCTTCTCTGCTGCAGCAATTACTGTCCGCTAACACTGAACAACGCTGCACACGATGTGCTCATGCCACGGGGTGTGCGGGCCAAAGGAGAGGAGATGAATAATCGCTCAACACGGCTGGGCGACTGACCTCAGCTCAGCAGACGTCTGAGCGGCTGATTATGCGGCCAATAAATAAATCTATGAACAATCAACGTTTGACGGCAACGTGTGGTAAACAGCCACAAGGCACAGTGGTTCCTCGAATGTCCCAGCATCCTGATAAGATCGAATAAGAGAGGGAATAATGGAGGGAAAGTTAAAGGAATAATTACCCTAAAAACAAAAGCAGCCACTGAGGATGTGCACGGCATCTCTGGGCCCACTTTGGTTTTCTGATTCCGGTGGATAGATGGCCAAATGTAGACACATCACATGAAGATATTTTCAGAAAAAACAGTGGACTTTGGAGGAAGAAACACTTAAAAAAAAAACAATACATCAATAATAAGCATCATTTTGGCGGTCAAACCCCTTAGAATTAAAAAGGAAGTACAATGTCCTAGATCATTTTTCATGAATTCAACAATTGCACAAGGAGAAATGCACTGTAGAAACAGGCAGAGATTTAAAAAAAAAATGCAGAAAGTAGATCGCAATGCAGTGCAGCCACAAGACGTGTTAGATTTTAATTACGAGACACAAACCCTGACACGCCCTAATGTCCACCAAATAACACGCTACCACACGACATTAATTACATATCCATTTGTCCACTTTTTGATTGAGCGCCGGGCGTTCACACCCATCCTCCAGAGGCTGCTGAAAGTCATTCTGGGAAATCACTCGATGAAGTACGCGAAGACGAGGCAGGTTGAGGGAAAGCGGGAGCAACAAAAAAGCTAATTAAAACACTTGAGCGCATATTAACTTGTGAGCCACGCTGAACATTAACGGTTGCTGATGTCATGAAGGAGCGCGGTAGTTAAAACAAAGTCGAACTAGCCCGAAACAGAAGCCCAGTCAAACACGATGTGCACTGCAGCTCTGTTTTGTTCATTTATTAACTCTGTTAGGGGTGCGTGAAGATTAAAACAGGCAACCATAACCCAAGGAACGCAGAGACAGAGATAACCACCGTTAAGAGCGACAATAACAACAATGGCTGTGGTGAAAGTGACAAAGGCAGCTGAGGGAATATGAGAAGGCCTAACCCGTTTTATTATATCTCGTGCTAATAAAAGGAACAGAGGAGGAGAGAGGAGACGGTGTGTTTGTCCATTAAGTCAAGAGACACGACTGAGGATTTGGTGTGAGAGACACAAGAGAGGTAAACAAAGGCGGTGAGAAATGTAATTTGTTTTATGCACCGCATCTCAGAGCATTAATCGCACGTGACAACGCACTGTCTGGGCCTATGACAATGGTCTTGAATCTGGGAAAAGGATTCAAATAGAAAAAAAAAAAAAAAGAAAGGAGGAGCTTGTCCACAACACAACATGACCAGTCATGTGATGTTTTGGGTGCCGGCGTGAAAAGCTTTTCAAGGCGCTCGCTCAGTCCAAAGCCAATACGGTGCTTGGTTTTTTTCCCCTGTAAATACGTCCTCTTATTCTTAATTACTTACAGAAATTGGCTTAGTTGACAGAGAAAGAATATCCGAGGGTGGATTTCTTCCTGTAAAGAAAGGCAAGGAGGAATATGCGCTTGACTGATTTCAGAAACAAAGTCCTTGAAACTTACTATACAAACTGTAACTTTGGATCCTGCAGCGTAGCAATGAGGGAGAGGATTATGAAAAGGGAAAAGTGTCAAAGCGAGCCTCAGCGTGTTTGAAGCCAGCAGGCTGACAGATTGAGATGGAGCTGATTTTTTAGGGGAGTCTGCAGTGACTAGTAACTCTTAAAGGCGGTGAAAGTTTCAGGGAGGCGTCTTCGACTTCCACCGAGTCGTTTGCTCTCTGCATGTGTCCCGCTGCGCTCATCTGAAATGCGCCGACAAAAGACTTTATCATCAAAACGTTTGTGTTTCAAAGTCAACAAAAATTGGGTAGATATGATCGCATCTGACTATCAGCCCACATTCAACAGGGATATCATGGGCGGTGTGGGTTGTCTGTGCGCTGTCTACTGCTCTCACATTGGACAAAGACCCTGAGCAAATGTAGGCATGCAGCAAGTGTATCAGCCTTCCTGGCTTGTCAATCATGTTAAGCCAACAGAGTCTTAGGGATTTTTCTGTCAGGAGAAACACACAGAGATATGCAACAGCGAGAAGTCTCAGCGATGCAAAATGTTTTCTTCATGCCTACAGTTTCTCTGAGGGTTCCTTTCAAGGAACAAGAAAAAAAAGAAATATCGCTGCAAAGGGAAATTGCTGTTTGAGCGGAGTTGCTGAAAAGATACAACTGGCCCGGGAGAACACTAGAGGTACTGTGGTGGCTGGTTCGCATCCAATATGTATGAGCGTGGATTCAAAGGAACCAGGAAGCTCTGAAACATTCACATGCTCTCTGTGCCAAGAGCTGATAAAGCCACCAGCTTCAGTCACACCGCACGCCGTACGTTGACTGCAACCTACGGCGTAATCCCCAGATCTCGGCGGGCTTTAGGCGGGTACTCTGGCTAGGAGGGTAGCGGCGTACACACGCGCTGCC
>OMLB01003080.1:29065-69642 GCA_900302555.1 Myripristis jacobus
GGGGGGGGGTCGGTGCTACCCCTCAACCCCCCCGCCTCTCCAGTCCAGACAGAAGTGCAGGCAGGCACCAAGTCAACAGGAAACAACAGCCATCCTTCCAGGCTGTCAACCATGAGGGGCGAGAGACCAAACAAGCGAGAGAGAGCGAGAGAGAGAGAGACAGATCTAGGCCCTACTCCAATTGCAACCACAGGGCCCTTTTCCAGAACGAGCATAGACATTAACATACATACATACACCACAAATACAAGAGCCAACACACGCATTCACACACACATACACGCCAGCTAAAGTATATGGGCCATTACACACAGCAATCAACATTTGAGACAAGTAGTATTAGCCTGGCAGTCCCTCGGTGATTTGCCGTTATCGATCACACTGAGCCAACAGAGGCCACCGGGGGCACTGATCATTACGCACAGTTATTTTCCCGTCCCAGGCAGAGGAATGTCAGGGAGATTCTGCCTTCCTGCACACATCAGTGCGGCCATTAAGCACAGGCACGCTTCCCGCTGGGGCTACATGCAGGGGCGTCCGTAATGCCCCGGCCTGCTCATGTAATGGATGTCCAAGCAGGAGGAATCTCAGCCAATGCACCGCCACTGAATTCACCACCATTTCTGCAAAATGGAGACTACACTTTGATCCCCTTCCACTGCTCTAAACCGCTTTCCCCCCACCCGTCTCTGACGAGGCAGTTGTTTTTGGCGAGCATTTGATCTGTAACTTCAAAATAACTTCATTCAACACATTTTCAAAGCAGAAGTAGAAACTACTTTGTTCATATCTCTGCCAAATGATTTAATTTATGAGAAAACTAAAGAGGGCGATAAGATGAAGGAAGGAGGAGGCAGAGGAAGAGGCCAACAAGTCTGAAATACTGGGCAGCCATGACTCTGTGAGAGAGGATCCTCCCCTGGGAAAAAAGCCCTGCGGTAACTCTGGTCCCTCACTAATGGGGTGAGTGCACAACGGCACATACCATCTGCGTGAAAAAAGGGGGCTCTCACGTTCAAAAGGCTGCACCTAAAATTGGGTAAACATTGCCTGATGAATGACCAGAAACAAGAGCCATGGAAAACATTTGGAACCCTCTCCCAGTTTCACAACTTGTGCTACCAGTGTAGGGCTGGAAAATTAACCAAAACATGATTAAAATCACAGTGTGGCCAAATGCAATAGCCAAATTGGACAAACTGCAGTTTTGGGATAAAGGTAAAATGTGCAACGAAACATTAAAAATATTAGGCTGCCACAGAGAGGAGAGGCAGATGTATTTATTCTACTCGATCCATCAGGCTTTCTTTCTGCCGCGAGTGAATGGCTTTGTTGTGCTGTCACACTTGGCTGTCACAGCTTTGGTGAACCTTGGCAGAGGCCTGGCAAAGTTACAATAATGACCAGCATTTCTGCCTCTTATACAGTCTATAGGGGACTACAGACTTTTTAAGTGGATGCATTTCTCCGCCGTTTCCCAATCATACTGAACCAAATCTGATCCCTGATGCATGTTGCTTGGCCCTTCAGCAAGGGCAGTGGACAACAATCAGCCCTAAAAGCCCTCAAAAAACGTCTCTTTCAACACATTAACTGCTCGCTCTATGAGTGAAATAGGTAAAATGCTATAAGTGAAAATATCTTAAGTCATGGATTGGTTGGACAGTTCTGACGCTACCTGGGCCGCCTGCTTCGGCACGTTCCTGCTTGCTCTTTGCAGCTGTCTGTTGACATGCACCACTGTGTAAAGTCGTGCAAAATAAATAGTGAACGTTGTAAGGGCTTGTATAAACTGAACACACATGTAGAGCGGCAGCTGCGGACGGCTGGCGAAACGCAAACAAGAGAAGAGCTGAAGCCGTGGCCACAGCAGCATCAAAGCCACACAAACGCAGACATTACTTAAACTAATTTCATTTACATTATTGCACCCACACGTCTTGGTACAAAGAGAGCGCAGGATGAACCAAAGACTACTTCCAGGAGTTTGTCACTTAATACAACGGTAAAATTTGAGACTAACATACTCTTGTTTATAGACCGCTTGAGTACCGTACAACCGGCCTGACTGAAACGCTTAACCTACATTTCTTATAAAAATGCATATCAGTATTGGTATTGGCTGCTATGGGTGCAAAGACATCAGCTATCAGTCTAAAACCACATATTGCTCCATCCCTTTCATCAATATGTCAAAAATACAAGCTACTGGAGTTGATGTTTTCAACTGTGCTTTCGTCCAATAGAGCTGTACTGGAGAGTCAAACCCAGGTAAAAAAAGATGTAAGTAAGCCTGTGGCGAAGTAACTGACAAGATTTGAAATGATGGACGGAGATGGGAAAATACTGGGTTCTGCTCTAAGGAAAAACACAAGCTGTCTGAAAACTGTCTCGTGATGACATAAAATTAATAACTCCCTTGCAATATTTGCATAACGTTACAGCAGTTTGCAGCGTAAATAATAGCTGCTAAATATAGCTGCTGGATCAAAGACACCAATCAGGGATGCTGTGCTGTTTTCATAATCCATTTAGATCTGCAAGAAAAAAAAAAAGAAAGAAAGAAAAATCCAAACCACAGATTGATTGATGTCTCCCTCAGGATTACAAAACTCTGTGTATGTGTGTAATGGGAGCAATTTCAGTCTGCACAATCTATTCCTGAGTTTATTTACATCCTTTATCCCCGGTGAATCTCAGCAGAATCAGGACTCGTGTGCAGCCAAACAGCCGGAGGGCATGGCAGGGCTAATGAAAGCCAAGTGAGTGGATTCTAACATAAAGCAGCGGCAGGTGGGCACGCCAGCAAAACATCCTGAAAGCCCACATGGTATCTGCTCAGATCTGGCCAGCAGACCCGAAACTGATACAGTACAAATGTTGTAGATTAGCTTCATGGAGCCTCTAATCATGGCAGTGGAACCGCCGCCGCCGCTTAAAACACTGATCCTGCTTTCAGGATTCTGCACAGAGCTTCTGCACAATACCTGCTTACCTCAGGGCAAAACACAGGGCAGCAAACCTATTACATAAAATACACTAAATACACTGTGGCTTTCTTAGTGTATGCTTCGGCCTTCTGTGAGTCTTGTGTTGACTGAGGAAAATGGTGTGAGAATCCGGAAAGTTAGTAAAGTCAGAAGGACTTAGCTTTTGAAATCCATCCTGAAAATTGCAACTTGGGGATGTAATCATAAGTCATCAAGAAGTGAGCATTATTTTGTGCCAGGCACCGAGATTATTAATGCGGTAGCAGAGCTGAAATGCAGATCTTCTCCAGCCACACTTTAGGAGATCAAAGAGGGGGGCCTGAGAGGAGATGAGCGCGTGAGGGTGTTAACTAAACATTTCAGATCCATCTCAGCTAACTCGGCGCTAAGCCCAGTCATCTTTTCACAGAAACGCCTCAGGTCTGAGGCTCTCTTGATGAAGCAGGGGGAAGAGGAATGAAAAAACATGAAGAGAGGGAGAGAGAGAGAGAGAGAGAGGCAGAGGTAGGGAAGGGTAGAATGGGATAGTAAGAAAGGGAGCACACGGATGACATGGGCTCTAAGGGGGAGGGGATGCCGCATTTACATTATGGATGTTTAACTTCATAAGTGGCTTTCATCTGCACTGAGAGCTACGTCGAGAGCACTCCAGCCGGTCAGTTACAAATGGAAACCAGATCGAGATAAAAAACCAAGAGCAAAGAGTGGAATGGCAAAACAGAGTGGTTATTATAAAGAGAGATGGAGAAAGAGAAAAAAAAGATCTAGGTAAATATTTAATCATGGCAGCCGGATTTTGTAGACTAGACAGCCCTACAGAAACATGGAGTGTGCTCTGCTCTGCAAAATGTGGAAATAAACCAACATACTACCACCATTCACCATGTTGGAGGGCAGCAGCCAGCTCTGGCCTTTGTGGTGCATTCAAAAGAGAAGGGTTTAAAAAAAAAAAAAAATAGGAGATTTCTAAAGCAAGTTAAAATGCGAGACTGTGGTGGCAGTACCTGGCTTGGCTCTATTCATGCCTCATATAAACAGCAGCCCGGAGCAGGCTGCCGCCACACAGAGGACACATTCATCCCTGAGTGAGCACCACCAGGAGGCTAGTATTAGGAGGGACGGAGGGGGGGGGCAAACACACTTCAACTTTACGGATATTTCTCAGACACTGTGAGTATCATGGCCACGCAGGAGGTACAGGCAAATCCATTCTCTCCCGGTCTACATTACAGGCTACATGGAGAGATCAGATGAAATTCACCCAGTTTTGACATGATGAGCTATGAGTTAATGAGCCCGATGCTTGGCAGGATAAGAGCATTCCTTGCACAAACTAGGAAGGATCAGTGGCTTTTTTCTTGGCGTTCCTTACACTCTGCTGAGTTTATGAACTTTAGACGCTTCAACAATGTGGGAGGGCGGCACATCCTTTCAGCTCCACTCTTTTTTCCTTTTTTTTCCTCCTCCTTTGGGATAGTACTCTGAGACACAGCAGCCCAGAGAGAAGCAGCACTGCTCTCCATTCATGCACATGAGCAGGACCCATGAAAGCATGCCAAGCTTGGGCTCAGACAGGCAGTGCAAAAATGCAAACAAGGGAGTTATGAATATGATAATCAGAAATGGCGTATCCAGTGTGTTGTGTGAGGTTGGAAGTGTACTCCTGGGAATACATAATGGAGGGGGGTCCCTTCAGTGATAGATGGAAACCCCGCACTAAAAATGCTGCAATTCCCCGGTTCCAAATGAGAAATTTAATTGATATGTAATTGATTACCTTAGACTAACATAGTTTCAAATGACAACAGATGTTTTTTTTTATTGGTTTAGTTTGCCTGACTCTCAAACTGGGGTCTGGCGGTACAGAGGGTCCCCAACAAACTGAAGTTAATTCCTCAAGAATTTAATTAAGCAACAGCGATTATCCCAGTCGGAAAATGCATGAAGATGGCGATACCAATCACAGGTTTTGCTCTCACCGGTGTTTTCCCTTCACAAGCAACTCAACAGTAACCAGC
Source organism: Myripristis jacobus (assembly GCA_900302555.1). Classification (NCBI taxonomy): domain Eukaryota; kingdom Metazoa; phylum Chordata; class Actinopteri; order Holocentriformes; family Holocentridae; genus Myripristis; species Myripristis jacobus. Next base: position 34,074 of record OMLB01003080.1, read on the forward strand.
AACAATGATCTTGACGTGCATGTGCTGGGGGTCTGCGATGCGAAAACGCTCGCAAAGCCCTGAAGCCATTAAACAGGGGGACACCGCTGCGCCCGCCATGCAAAGTGTCCTGCAGCTTGTTACCAACCTTGGAGGAAGAAAACACCGACGGCGTACAGCGTGTCCACCGGCGCCCTTCTCTTGTTGATCACCGCGGAGTTACTTTTGCCTATCCTCCGCTGGTTTCCAGTCTCGGCTGGTAGATCCATGGCTGCGCGGTGCTCAGCGGCTCCCCGGTGCTGAGAGCCGCAGGGAAAAGGGAGCGAACAGCGGATCCGTGCGTCACCGTTGTGCGTAAAGGTAAGCTAACACCGCTACCTAGGCAGGTCTCCGGGAAGCGCGGGCGCCCTGCTCACCTGGTTGTTGTGGATACTACGGAGAAAGCAGAAACATGTGGGGCTGACACGCAAAATACTACGCTACCGTCTCGGCTAGCCGGACGGACGAGTTACCGAAGAGTTGAGACCGCGAAGCCCCGACGAAAGTTTGCAGGTTAAACTTCCAGTTCGCCGACGAGCCGGTGGGAAAACGGGAATTTGACTCTCCGCTCGGACATTACAGTCCCCTCCGTCTGTCGCCGTGTGCCCGCTCTCACAGCCGCCGACCGCCGGACCAGCTCCGTCTCAAACAAGAGGGAGTTTCACTCCGCCGTGCTCCCAACTTGGCTTCCTCCCACTCGCTTTTTCCACTCCAACGCCAAGCCAGCGGGAATGACGCGCACCACTTCCGGTTGTAAGTAACAAAAAGATAAAAGCCCCCTCGAAACACATGTTGCAAAGGTTTCTGAACATTGTTAACACTAATAGAGTAAAACCCAGTTTGTGTTTTGTCCCCAGAATGTCCTCTTTGCAGCATATATTCATATCCAGCATGTTCAAGATGCCACATAGAAAGGAAGACGTTGTGTAGGAAGACAAATGATGTATCCAAAAGGTGGTGAAATTTATTTATTTCTTTATTTATCAGTACTGATGCAAATTTGAATGTGATATGGATATTTTTCTTTTGCATTATATGTTGCACCACTATTTATTGTCTTCTCTTAATTATTTAGGTTTCAACTAATGTGTTCACACCAAATAGCCGTTTTTTTTCTTTGTTTTTATACAAATGTATTTTTCTATTAATCTTGCCCTCTTGATATATGAAGGAGTCACAGGAGAGGTGGTTGTACAGGTCTTTGGCTTCCTATTTCCACTTCTTCTAGCATTGTTTCTCATTTGCCTCGTCTTTTTTCTCCTCTTAAATAAAATAAATGGCACAATTGGTGCTTTCTTTTGAAGTCAGAAATCCTCTAATTTCCTGTGTTACCCTGTGTCTCCGTGGGAGCTTGACGCAGCCGCTCCGGTTACTGATGTGCAGCTTCCGGTGGCCGTACCTGAGCGGGGATACGGAGGACAACAGTGCGACCCCCTGGCGGAGCGCGGCCATGCCAACCAGAGAGGAGCGACCCTCCTGCTGTTCATGTGGCCGCCCTTCACGACTAACCCCTATCATATTTCTTTTTTCTAATGTTACAGTAGAGATTTATAGTGTGACTGTGGCAATATGACTTATATCCTTCTTTATGGGAATTGTTATTTCACGTATGATCGATTATCACTCTGAGGAATAACAGTATTCCTATAAAAATTGTATACTATACCTCTACAATTTATTATAGGATTGAAAGCTGTTTTTTAGAAGAGGTCTGGTCTTAAAATGATGATGTTGGCTCTCTGTTTTTTCAGTGTAGTTTGTCCACATTTGAAACATTTAATTCAAATGTTGAGAGCCTTGTGCCAGGTTAACCCAGGCTGCACATGACTGATTGTGACAGGTAATAAATGTCACCAGCTGCTCAGAGCTGATGAATCCAGGCCACACTAACACATGATGCTCAGCAGAAGGGATCGCCCCTACTGGCACCACTGGTGGCATTGTGTGTGACTGGTGCCATGTTGCTGATCCAGCTGGCACCTTTGTAGTCACCTCGGGGTGATGCAGTCAATCAAGCCCGCAGGGCTCAGAAAAAAATAACTCAAAATCCGCCTGCTTGCAAACTTCACCGCATCGCTGAATTCCAAGTACATTATGGTGAAACCTGACAGCCTCTCAGCTCAGCCGCTCCCCATATGAGTTCCTCGGTTATGAGGGAACAGGAGTGTTGCAGCAGGAGACAGGAGCTCCGACCTGCCTGCTCCGCTCTTTTGAAGTTTCGGAGGGCACAGTGTGAAGTCATATGCACTAATGAACCCAGCTACTCCAACATGTTGTTTGCTTCCCTGACAGCGGCAGCTTCAAGACCTGGGAGAAGGAGTGTGTCGGCTCAGTGTGACTGAACCATCCTGGGAGTGGAAAATCAAAGCTCTCAGGTTCCTAGAGGGCAATTCTGGCTATCCAGGCAGCGCTCTGACAGCCGAGAGACTCCCACTGAGCGTAGGAACCTCAGGCTGACTCCTAACAGGAGGAGGGATACTCTGGTAGACACATCACAGATGGACAAAGCACACTGGAGAGGAAGTTTCCCATTCTCACTTTGACATAAAAAAACACTTTCCCATGACTTCCAAGGTCTTGCTTGGTAATTAAAAGCACTCAACATTTGAATTTTTGGGGTAAATCATGACTTTGGTCAGAATTAGCACCACAGAGGCTTCAGATTTAACTCTGGGTCTTTTCAAGCTGAGAAATCCTTTTGAAATCTTTCATTTTAAAAAGGCTACTACATCAACACAAATCACTGTTACAAGGTTTTCCTCAGGATGTGAGGTTTTGATGCTTGAACAGAAAATGGCCTAGAGAGCACATTCATGAATTTGGGTGCCACCGTCTCACAAAAAATAAGGTATTTCAAGGCCATCGATTTATTTTAAGGACTTATTTTGCTTTCCATCAAAATTCCCAAAGTGCCATAGCATCCCACATATCAAAGCTTTGCTGCATGTCACCCCTCTATCTCCCTACTATCACTGTCAAATAAAGCAGAAATGCCCTCCAAAACAAATGTCAAAAAAATTCTTATATTTCCAATAGATTTCAAGTCCCATCGGAGACCCCTTGTAGATGGAGGATACAGCAGGACACTTCTGCAAAACATCTGATCAAGACAAATGGCTTTATGGCAAATTCATTGGTGAAGATGTGACTTTCACCATTAAGTTGCCGTGTGTTGTGGGTGTAGCCCAATGCAGGTTGATCGATAGGGATAAATAAAAGAAGCACAGCAATGAATAGCAAAATTGTTGGTTTTATTTCTGACAATATTTACCATGAATACGCAGTATTTATGACATGGAGGACTGATTAAGAACCAGACCCAAACAAATGCAGGTTCTTGATTAATTTTGACCAACAATGACTCTGAACCAAAAGAAATGCACTTCAATGATGTCCTCCGAAATCCCTGATTAGAAGCTGCAAGATTTGTCAACTGAGAGATCCTATTTTGTACATGTATTACACAATGGAGAAAAAAAAGTCAAAATATGTCCAAAACAAGAAAGATCAAAAATAATTGGAACATTCCAGTTGCTTTGAGTAGTTTTCTCTAATAAATGCGATCAAAGACAGAGGAATCCCATCTGAGTGTTGTGCAAAATCTATGATTTACAGCACAGAAATGTATGATTCACATCCCAAGAACTGTAAACAGCATGTGAGGAGAGTGTGCCTACAATTGGAGAGATTTTCTTAGGAGTCGACTGAAGTAAAAAGAAAGAAAGAAAAAAAAAGAAAAGACACTCCAACTCTTAACTTTGTCTTGTTGGCACCAGAGATCGTTCAGCAAGCCCAGGTCAAATCATGTGACCTCACTCAGCTTCATAATGCTGCGCTATTTCTAAAGTCTTTGTGCAGTAGATTCTCGTTTGGATGCGTTTTCTTATCTGACCAGCTCTCTGAGCCTACAATCTGCTGTGAGATGACACACAGCCCTGCTATTTTTTTCCGTAGTGGAAGTGAACTGGTGAGAGATCGATCATTTGGATCTCACAAAATAAAATAGCAGCCTATCTAAATTTTATCTAAACCCCAACATCGTATGAACAAAAGTTATCCGAAAAAAGTGATCTGACTTAAATCACATCAGCAGGATAAACGTCTCACCCTGTTTCCCAAAGCTTTAACATCTTGTATCCTAAAAAAAAATCTCAACAGGCAAATGCATAACCATTAAAATAAACCTTTTTTTTCTCCTTTTTTTTTTTTTTTTTAAACAGTATTATCAGGTGTCAGCTTTACAGTATGCCATTACAATCCCCACACCCTTTTGTTAACTAATTTCTATTTAGGGAGACATAAAACTAAATCTCTAAAGATTTTTTTTCTTCTTTTTTTTACATGTAGATAAAAACAGTCAGCACTGTTAAAACAATGAATGGCACAGGAAGATGAAAATCCAGAGGGGATTTTTCAAGAATATCTCAATCAAAACAACATGAAGAGAAATAGCATGGTAGACAGATTCAGTAGACAATGTAAAAGCAATCACAGTCACAGTGATCATACAAAGAAGGGGGGACAATATGTTTGACTTTTTGCCGTATTTAGGAGGCACCAAGTGGTTGCTCCTGCTTGGTCCTAATATTAAGAACATGATTAGGAAGTAGAAAAAAATACAATATGTTTTCACTGGAAATCAATGGAAGCCTGTCTGTTCAAAACAAAAACCTGAACTGAAAAAGAGGGAAAAAATTATACAAAGCAAGAAAAAATACTGGGGACTGAAAGTGTCTTTGGGTCCGAGTTGCTGGAGAGAGCAGGTCTTTGGGTCAGATGCTGACGGGTGGTGTGGGGGAGCTGAAGTTGTCGTGGTGATCTGGTACCGTTTGGTTGGTTGTTGCTTGTCACTGTGGCTCAGACAACAGGCCCAGGGAGTGGGAGTATATCTTTGGGACTGTGGTGACTCCAGCAGCCAAGGCTCCGCCTGCCTGCTGCTCAGTTTCCACTGTACAGATCCACGGTGCTGGAGCTCAGGCCTCGGCTCTCCCTCAACCTGCTGCTGCCCTGAGTCTGACAGAGGAGGAGATACAGAGGGGAAAAGAGAAAGGCGAGTGGTTAGGAAAGAGACAGCAGAGATGATATAGCAGGTAAAAAATGAATCCTTTCCTAATTCACAAGACTTTCCGCAGTGCAGCAGGGCCTCACCTGGAATGAGTCATCACTGGTCTTATTCAGGTAATTTAAGGAGGCAGCTCGCTTCATGCTGTTGAACGTCAAAAGGAACATAGTAAGCATAAACTAAAAGATATCAGGTTGGGAGAGAAATACAACTTCATTTGAAGGGATAACAAGGTGGATGAGAGAGGATGTGTAGAGATTTGTGAGGGTTTTCTTGGTTGAAACTTTAATTTACACCCACTAGTGCAGGCTGATGTCACTATTTAAGATGCTCTGTTTGATCATTTCATGGGGACTTTAAGAGTTTGTCTCTCGAAACCCCAAATTACCTCCTACTTTTCAAAATGCACTACAATTTGACTTAATTGTCTGCTATTTTTCCAAAAGCAGTTCTTACTTGGTGCTGCGAGGCTCAGGTGGTCCGTTGCCCTGCAGTTTCTTCACCAGCAGTTCGCTGCTGCGTCGCAAAACATCTCTCAGCTTCCCCAGAGAGCCACTGCGCTGGAGCGCTCCGCTGCCGTCCTGCAGACACACACTCATCAGTCATCCTATCCACTCATCACTGCTGATGTGACAGAAAAAAATACCTGAAATGCAGCAGTTTTTTCTTCTTACACATCATTTATTTATTTGGTAAGCTGAAATCTGTTAGAAACACTATTATTTCAAAACTACATGGTGACAAATGAGAAACAAATCATCTTTTTTACTGATTTCTGAAAACCATACTTTTGCAGAGGTAGGGTTTTGTTTCTGCAACAATGCTGTGTATTATTTGTCATGTAGGTCAGTTCTATTCACAGTAGCTGAATGCAGACAACAGTGTGTCCCCTAAGTGCTCACACAAAAAAGCTTGTAAATGAGATTCTTGCAACCATGAGGCCTGCATGTATAAGGTCACACAGTTGCACAGCCATCAGGAAACTCTTGCTTAAGATGTGTAGATTAGAAGTGAGTGGAATATTTAGCTAGACTTGTAAATGTATGTACAGTGTTGTTATCATGTTGATACCATGATGCCAACTGGTGACCTATAACTGTGAGTGAGATTTCCACAGGGAAACAGACATTCATCTGAAAAAGCTAAAGGAAGGTTTTTGTTTTTTTTTTTAATAATTATGATCCAGTGGTTGTCGTCCTGTCCATCAGCACTACACAGGTAAAATGTTCTGTACATGCCATAACACCAGAGTTCCTGAACGTTTTCATGTTAAATACGCCTGAAATAAACGGGCAATAAATCATGGACCCTTGTTTGAGAGGACTTTGTCTTGGAAACCCATCTGAGAGGGGGAAACTATGACCAGACTAGGTTCACTATAAATTATGATCATTACACTCGCCTTTATACATTTCCATAGAGTTCTTAACTTCCAGAGAAAGTCATAAAAGTGAAATGAGCCCAGACCCCGGTTGGGGAACCACTGCTATAATATATAATACTTGAAGGCTTTTTAAAAGCTTACAAGTACTACATATAAATACATTTATATCTAAATACAGCTAGACAAGTACAGCTATAAACAAAAGATAGTGGCCAATCTGGAGTCTGGCAAACCCAGAGAGCCATGACAGGGAACTGAAATCATGATCAATGTTCCTCACAGAGGAAAAGGGAAACCCAACCCCTGTCCTGCTTGGTTGCTAGCATCTGGAGATGGTAAACCAGCTCAACACCTTCTTTTGTCGCTAAGCAAAGGATGAAAAAAAAAAAAAAGCTGTTGTCCTTTGATGTCCACAACAAAATGCTTCAAAGGTGTTGCTGTGCTTTTAGTGAAAGTGTTTGGGCCTCCTGCATCATTTCCTGGTTCGGCGATGCCACTAAGGCACAGAAATAGACCGTCAGAAAAGCACTGCAGGGATTTTGTTACCAAGCATGAAATGCACCTACAGAGACAAGCTGATGAAACAGGCAACACTGAGGGTGGCACCCCCTTGCCTCCTCATTTGAGCTGTTATCACCTAGGGGGCAATATTGCCCCCCTCTATTCTCTAAAAATAGACCCAAATTTTCATTTGCTCCACAAGCTGTTTAGTTTTTAAACAGGTAATACAAATAAATAAGCAGGACGTCCAACAGGTCTGGGCAACAGTCACGCCCATCCCAACTATTGTTTTCTTTTCTTTTGTGTTTTCTGTGCATCTCATCTGTTGCAAGGTGTGAGGTATGTGTTTGAGCATGGGTGTGCAAATTGGTGACTGATGTTGTGATGAAATGCCTTGTGATTGTGCTGCAAACCAATTTCCCCACAGCAATAAATAAAGAATCAATCTATTCTCTAGCGATATCCATCATCATCATCCATCCATCCACATTTTGAGAACATTCTATTACCCTGTGTGTATTTTAGCTGCTAAACAATCGAACATCATCAGTCAGAATTTGACCACCTTCCTCTGGTCTGGTTACAATGCAATGCTAAGTATACACAGTGTTTGAGAAGAGGTCCTCATAATCCAGTTTTACAGTATCACCAGCAGAGGGCATTAGGTGCATGTTTGTAAGTGAAAAGGCGCAGCATCACTACTCCAGTAGGTGGCTCCGGAGCAGACACTGAAGGTGAGCAAATGAAAATAATCTCAACTGGATGGAAATATAATAAAAAATAACTTAAAAAAACAACAACATTTATAATCTGACACAGAGAAAAGACAAACTTCACAAATGAAAAACTTTATTTGAGAATACCAACAAGTGTTGATGCAATAATCTTCACAATGCAGAATGGTAAATATAATGCAGTCCTACTTACTACGATAAGTGTTTATAGACCTTACCATTTATGTTCTTCCGCTTAAGGAAACTGAAGTCACACTATATATGTCAAGAACGGACAGTTCAATAAATAATCAGCATTCCACTAACACAACAATATTGTCATAATTATGTGATGAACATTGTCATTTCTCTTGTCCAGAGTTGCATTAGAAGTACAGGCCTACTCATTGGAAGGAATGGAGAATCAAGGCAAGTAGCATAATGAAAGCCATATAATGAATGCACTTATCAAATCTATAAATACAGCCTACAGTTACACTTCCAAGATGTTAAAGTAATTTTTTTTTTTTTTTTTTACATTCAGTTAGTTGAACATCTGAAATAACATTTGATCTTGAGGAAACACTCGCACTGTAACTTTCGGTGCCGAAGAGAAGCTTCACCAAAGTGACAATGTTCACTTGCAATGAACTGTGTGAGAAAGGCAACACACTCCATCAAGCTTTGTGTTCAAAATACAGTGTCCGGAGCCAATGTGGGCCTTGTACCACCAAAACACACACAAATACACACTAATACTACTGTGGAATCCAGACTTCCATCAAATTGTAAGACTAGCTTGACTATTATATTCCTACACCAACAAATGAGTCAAAGGCAATATTCTGGGCATTTAAATTTATTATGCTGCAATCTCATAGGTGGCCAATATCTGTGCTAGGTGCTCCAGGTTGGTCTCTACGGCCTTTTTAAGCTTTTCAGTATTTGCCATTGTTGGATATTCCCTTTGTAAATACAAGCTAACCTGTACAGATGTACAGCCTGTGTGAACATCAAGGACAATCTACCCAGTTAGAGCAACTTGAAAATAAATTACCATGGAAACAACAGCTTGCGTTGATCAGAGCGACATGCCAACAGCACCGGCCTGACTGCTGCAGGGCACCACGTTTCTGCTCGTTTATGTGAAGTACGGTTAAGTTACTGCCTTTATATTCAGCCACAACATCATAAAAAGCATTTTTAAAAAATGTAAACAAATAAAATCATACAAAATTAAACTTGAATAGGAAATATATTTATAAAACAAAAAAATGCTAATGCTCCCTTCTCATTTCTCACTTCTCACCAACTAGGCTGTAACAGTTGAAGAGTAATTATCGATTGTGATAAGCGTTTTTTTTGTTTGTTTGTTTGTTTTTTAACTATACAGTACCTCTTTACAACTGCATATGATCTCAGGCATTTGCATACATTTACAAAGATGATAAAAACTTTAAGGTAGCAAATAAAAGCAAAATCTCAAAGAAAATATGCTATGGCTAAACACAGGCACCGGGTTGGAAGCTAGTTTTGAGGCCATCTACTGTATGTCAGCTTTCTCTTGTTTCTAGGAAGTGGCTGCAAATGTTCAAGGCTAGCAACAAACACAAATACACTGTAGAGTGAGACCAATGCGGAACAACTGTGAAAGTCTATTTTTCTCTGTAATATCCAAACAACTTCAGTCTATGGTGGCAACTTTCTACAGCGTATGAGATTGTGGTTGGGAGTGATGCCTGGAGCAAAGGTCCTTCTTGTTCGAAATCTTATGGTATTTCTGTTTTGCCTTCTTCCAAAGGATTAAAATTCCAATGTTACTGCTCCCCTATTTAGTCAGATAAATCTACTTAGCACGTGTGAAAAATTACAAATGAGTGTTGAAGACAGGAAACGTGTGAGTGAGTTCCTCAGGGGGAAAGGTTACACACGATGACATATTAATGTGTTATTGGGATATGAAGACAGAGAGAGAGAGAAAGAAGAGAGGCGAAATACCAATTTCTGTCAGGATGGATGACACAACGTTATTGAGAGCAAAGGACAGAGAGAGAGAGAGACAAAGAGAGAGTGGAGGAAAGAGAGAGGAAAAAGAGGATAAGGGGGAGAACAGAGCAGAGATGAGAAGACCAAACGTCCCAGCAGTTTTCAGGTGAACAGGGGACAGAGGTGACAACCAGGAGGGGCTCTCTGAGTCTCTGCCGGGGGCACCGGGAGTGGTAGAGGAGCTGTTCATTTGGTGGGAGAGAGAAGGCCAGAGGGAACGACAACACACATCCTTTGCTACTGTGTTGGGGAAGGAGAGAAGGATGGAGGAATAATCTTGATGGCTTAGGCCTGATAAAGAGAGAGAGAGAGAGAGAGAAAACAGACAAAAAGACAAACGGCACACATTGTAAGATTAGGAGCTCTGGGATGGGGGTCCTACACTACACTAACAACCTATATATATCTCAGCTTGATCCTCCCTGTATATTAACGTACCCTGAATTTTTCCTTAGTCAAGTCTCTACACTGTAAGACATGATGGTTTGAGGTCTAAATTTATAACATAAACTGCTTTTCTAAACCTCAGTAGTACAAGTTCCTATGAGAAAATCTAGCATCTGAGTCGTGTTTCTTTTTGAAAAATTACAGCCATCTTACAAATTGCGCTGCACCAATGACCAGGCAGGTCAGTGATGCAGCAGGTTGGTGGTTGCAGTCACCGTGACTCAGCCGTTTTCCCCGTCTCTCTCTCTCTCTCTCTCTCTCAGTACCGGAAGGGTGAACTTGGCACACTGTACCCGGCCAGTGACTGTGCACTGCAGATGGAAGACATCTGCAAGCATCAGCACTGCAACACACATACTCATATCGTCATTACACTGATAATAGGAGGAGTGGAACTGGCCCTGAGCATCATTTCTATATATATATTTTATAGCATCTTGAATTCTCCTTTCTGTATTAACCTGGGGAGATAAAACCTGAACCTAAACCCAAACAGTATTTATTTACAACTAAAGAAAATGTAACCTTGATCAAACTAAATAAAATGCAGCCTAGACCCTCTGTGCATCACTATAGCTAAATAGATGACTCATTAGTTCATTATCTAATATAAACCAACCCACCAAAGCTTATCATGTGAAATGTGGAATGGGATGTCAAGAGGGAGAGTACAATCCACTCAGTGAGGAAAGGAAATTTGATTGACAGGCTGACTGGTTGCCATTGCAAGAGTAATTAACAAGGAGGTAGGTTAGTGAGACAAAGAAAAGGAAAAAGCACAGGGTGACGCTTAGAGAGCATGCGGACTAACAGGCAATACACATACACAGACGCATCCTAGCCAACAGCAAATACCAAGAGCACAGCCACAAACACATACTAGTCAAGTCATGCATTTTAAACAGACACACAAACTCATATTATTCATGACCCAGAATAGGATAACCACAAAACTGCTGACATGCTAGTTTCACAGTGCACTACTGACGTCTCTTCATTGTTATTTATCATCTGCTTCCATTGTTGAAGCTCAACATTTAATAAATGATCTTCTGCAAAATGTCCGACTATCAGGTCCATGTAAATGATAAATCTAAAGCAACACAGTAGGCATATATTCAGGTCAACTGCCAAGGTAAAGGTATGAGTGTGTAAACAACCTCAATATATTTATAATCAGACGTACACTGAGACAAGCTGAAAACATGTTCCCAGCTAAATGATGCATAAAAGTGAGTGAAATGTGTCAGGACAGATACCTTGACGTAAACCTGAGACTTAAAATGATTGTTTTGCCCATTTTGGGTTGAACATGACCTCCACAGCAAGGCCTGTTGCACTGAAGATTACCCCATAATGGAAAACAGACTGTTTCTTTACAGAAGACGGAGCATCTCTTTACAAATTTCATAACAGGCAAAACATGCACGACTGGCAGTTCCAAGATACCCATCATGTTTCAACAGATATCTACAAAGCTTAATAACAAAGGAGGAGATAAGACTGCACTTTGCAGGTGCATGTTCTGCTCTGTATCATGCTCACTGATACCATGGTAGAATAAGACACAATATAATGGTAGTTAATTCATTTTTGCAGCTTTGAATAATGAGTGGATGGATGGAATAAGTGCAACAAATGTTAAGTCCAAAGCTCCAAGTTGTTACACTCACATTAAGTCAAGTTCTGCAGGAAGCATGAAAAGTTCATGAGTAATCTTTTCTCTTTTGACTTTGTCGATAAAATTTCCACTATGGTGGCCATTATGAGAACAATGAAGAATAATTCATGACTAGCACATACCCAGCAATCTGTGGCATGCCATTACATACTTCAAGTAGAGGCAGGTGCACAACATACATGCCAGTGCATTTGGTTTTGAGTAGCTGTATTACGCATACGGAAATGTGAATGGGATTAACTCAGCTATCAAACAAGACCCAGCAAACATACCACCCACCTTCTGTACCTAGTATTACTCTCAGTCAGAGAGCACGACAGACATCAGGTTAACAGAAAGACAGTGCATTTCATACCAAGTTTAAAAAAAAAAATAAAAGGCCCATGAGTGTGTGCATGTTACAGGTGTGCCTGGCAGGCTAGCAGTGCTACATGCATGTTTGGACTGGGCTGGTGCGGTGAAGGGCGTAGGTGCACTAAGTGAGAGGAGAGGCGCAGGCACAGACTCAGACAAGGCATCTCTGGTGGCACAATCCCTGACCTATGACTTGGGTAAAGCTCATCAGCGGGCTTCTGGGAGCTGGGTCATGTCTATGACAGAAGCTATAAACACTCCATAAACTGCTGTGAGAGAATATCTCGCCTTCCAGCTCCTCGCAAAGTGAGCGGGAGGGTTACAAGTAGTATAATGGGCCAATGAGACAAGCAGCCCAGAAATAAAAGCCCAGCAGTGAAATGACACGATTGTTGGTCTGGGTGAAAAATAGGCTTAGTGGCTCTTCTAATGAGGCAATAAAACAGCAGGATGAAACATCACTTGCTAGACTAAAGGATGAGTATCAAGGATATTGGCATCCCTGTAAATTGTGTTTGACAGTCAAAACATCCTAATATGGACGGGAAAGGGAATATCTTTGTGAATATGATAAAAGCAAAGGGATAATTAATGTTGACAGGATGCCCCAGAATGAGCTTGTGCCTTTTTGGTACCCTCCCACTCATGTAGAAGCATTACCAGCAACATTTAACACAACCACTTATTAATACAGGACATTAGGGCTTCATTCACAAGCAATGAACATTAAAACATCAAGATCTAGTCCAGCACAAACTCGGCTGCTATGAAACAACCAAGTCAGCATGCCAAGACACTCAATCAGCTTTATATTCCCAAAAGGGATTTCGGGTTAAGCTTCATGTGGAGGACAGGGCACTTCCATATCGAGTTGATCGACTGGTACAGGCATGGTTTCTTCAATATCTCCAATAACTCCAGAGCTGGGACTGAGCAGCCGCTGGGTATGTTTGTCATATTCCACAGATTTAGTTAAAAAACACTGCCTCAGCATTCTGTGAAAAAGCAAGCTGCACAGTGCACACTTTGTTCCTATAATACTGCTAGGCACTCTGTTCAAATGGTGACGGCATCAGCATTTTGTTTACACTGCTAAATGGATTGCATACATTAAAAATATTACAGTAATGATAGATAGATACATGATGTGTGCATGTGCCACTGATGTGGGCTTTTCTGTATTTTGTTTGACCATAGACAACTTCCTGCATTCTGATGATGGAGTTGGAGGGGGGGCTGTAGAAACCCATCTCCTCCTTTGAAATACACTCCACTCTTTAAGAAAAAAAGATGTGAGGAGCAGAGTGCTTTTAATCCACCGTCTAACTGCTCTGCATAGATTTTAACATAAAAAAAAAAAGACAGTGCCACTTGGAAATAAAAGTTGCATAACGCCAACACACCCTAAGTGTTCTATTACATACCAAGCCAATCTCTATTATCTTGAAAGGTTTCCAGGCTTTGACAGCTCAGTTTCAGAGGCTCCGGTTTAAGGACGCTCTGTTCCAGTCCATGAACTCAGAGATGTTGTTACTACCACCCTGTCCCCCCAAGAGCCCACTGGCTGTGAGATTGAACTGTAGTGGATTTGTACTCACCCCATTCCACTCCACGCCCATACTCACTTCCTCGCCGGCCTCTGAGCCACTCTCATACTTTACGCTGGACAGGCTGTCCCGGCTCCTCCGCCTGTCACCGTCTCCATCCTTCAGAATCTCCACCACACGTGTCTGGTGGATTGGGTCAATGCCCTGGTAGAGGTAACGTACACAGACACACACAAACACACACATGCTTTATAATCATTGTTACCTTTGAGGAAGAAATTACCTGGCGCTTACAGTCTCTATGGTGAGGGTGCACGATTATATGGAGGTATTAGAGTGATGATCTTCCCTGTCTCTTCTGATGCAACAAAAGCACTGGCACAGAAGCATCACAGATAAAAACACATTAAAAAGGTGAGTGATGTTAGGAGTGTGAAGTGGAGACTCTAGTAAGGCTATCAGTTAGAGAGAAACCACTTACTGTGTTGCTCTGGATCCAAAGAAATGCAGGGAGAGGAAAAGAAATATCATGAGATTGTCTGCCCTAGCATGGGGAACATATTCCATGACTTACAGCAAGAAAACTAGTAATCTATCTGACTGTAGCCAAGGTCGTATTAAGGACTTTGGAAATGCTGCTGACCTGCTTGCGAGACCTCATGGCACACTCCTCCAGAGTCTCAGCGGCCTCTAGTTTGCCCTGTCGGCGGTACAGAGCCCCCAGGTTTCGCAGGGTGGTGTTCACTGTGGGGCTGGACACACACACGACAGGGGTACATGAGCGCTTACACATGATATCACACATGGCACATAGCCTCTGTCAAAGCAGATCTGTGTGTCGAGCTGTTTAACGACATAAAATTATCATATTAAAATTATACTATTGTGAATTGGATTATATTAATTTATAAATTTATATGAATTTATATAATAAGTAAAATAGTGTGAAAATAGTGAAATAAGTATTTCAGACTTATAATTTCTAAGACTGAAAAAGTAAAATCATAAATGCATTCATTCATTTAAAAATGCATGCTAGTTTACTTAAGCACTAAAAAATAAAATTGCAGGCATCAATAATTCACTTCAATAAATGAAAGTTTCTTGAAACAAAGAAAGGGCCCTTGGAAGACGATTTGCAAATTGAAAAGGCCACTGTAATTAATTTATGACCGTTTTTTACGTGATCAAGTTGTAAAAGTGCACTTCCTGGCTCTGCCTCACCTGTTGACTTTGCAGGCCTTGTACCAGCCTCCATACTCTCCGTACGGAGTGTTGTCTCTGTGTTTGCCCTGGAAGTAAATAAGGGAGAGGAGGAAGAAAAAAACGTGTGAAGGGGAGTGGTAGTTCAAACTGGATCAGCAGCATTTTTGCTGTGTTTACTTATAACTATTGCATACATATTATGGCTCATACTGTGTATCAAGGACAGTGTGCTGAAAAAATTAAATTAGGATGTCCAAAACTTTCCAGGAAGTGAGCTAAACTGCTTAATTGTTCCCTTTGGAAACCATATATTTTTGACAACTTTTAATGCATTTGCACTGCTCATTTTGATCAGAGTCAAATACACAAATAAATGAGCACTTGCACTGCTCACCTTGCTCATCTCCTCCCTTTCCTCTGCATGCATCCAGATAGGCTTGTTTTCAGCTGTAGACAGAGATAGGAGAGGTGTTCTACACTGAGTACAGAAGAACTAGAGAAGAGACCGACCATTTGTTTTTGTGATATTTCATGGTGTCTAACTGAATAACAGATGCAGTGGATTGTAAACCACATAAAACATTATTGCTCTGCAACCAGTCAATGAAAACCAACTGGTTGGAACAACTGGGTGCAGTAAACATGCACTGAGTGAGTCATATACTCATTTTATTTTATTTAATCTTTATTTAATCAGGCAGTGTCATCGAGATTTCACCCTCATGGCTGTGAATGTATAATTTATGTTTCTTGGTAGGTGAACATCTGTTTTATTTCTATCTGGCTATTAAGTACAACAGATGACATGAAAATTTTGGGATTCATCAGGCACTGACACTGCATGGATTTCATTCCAAGCTAGAACCACAGTAGGTTTTAACCTGGGGCTGAAATAATACATTATGCAATCAGCAGCCAAAATTCCTTATTACAATTGTCAATATAAAATTGTAATATTGTAGGAAATAGGAGTGATTTTTTCCCCTAAATTCTGGCGGTTGTGGTCCCAACTACAGTAAAACAGAAAAAAAAATGTACTGTGAATTTTTTTTTTTTTTGGTCTCACAACAAACTGAGTCATCACTCACTGAGATTTAAAAAAAAAATAATAAAAACGATGTCGCTTATTGTTGCAGTGCTTCCTTCATCCGTCATTCAACCAACAAGTTGAAACAACAAAGAAAAAGATCTAAGCCCTACTCGGAGGATAAATGATTCATGGAGAAAGGCTTTGAGAAAATATTTGAAATACTTCTGGTTTGGTTCAGTATGCTACAAAGTGGTGCACTGTGCAAAGTCACTTTTTTCTAGTAATGCAGCTTTTCAACGTTGGAAATCTAATCCCTGGAGGCAAACCATAAAATAGCTTAGTTTAGCCTAAAAGAGAAGAAAACCGCAAAAACAGTTCATCTTTCACACAAGTAAATCGACTCTTTATTTCTTCAAAGTGTCTCAGCAAAATTCCCTCGAGAGTCGTCTCAATGGTGAGGGCCGGCATCCTGCTTTAGAACACGGTCCACCTTTGAACCGTGTGTCGATCACTGACCCTGCTCGCTGGTGTGAGACAAAGAGTAGATGGAGTACAAGGAGATGACAGTGATATACACCACCTGCATATTTTATGGGGCACCTTGCTGTAAAACCGCCACCATTTTTTTGTAGGCTAGTTATATATTCATCTTGGTTAAAGGGCATTTCGAGCTGTAACTTGCCCACAGCAATATGATAATAAACTAATGAACATGTGCTGCCTTACCATCGACGGATCCAAACTCTTTCTCATGGGCACGGGTCAGAATCTCTTTGTACAGAATCTCAGCCTCCTTGTACTTCCCCTGTTTGAGAAAGCAGGATGCCTGGAAAACACAGGGGAGAAAATGCACTTTTCTGTGTTGGATCAAATGGGTCTGCTGAATCTCAATGTGCCCCTTGAGAGCACACTCCTGCACTGTATAGCTCGTGAAAAATGATATGGTACCACTGTGCCTCCCTTACTGCCTCCAAACAACCTTTCAATCATTAGTCAAACAAGATGGGAGCAGGAGGCAGGGCGTTGGAGAGCTGCAGCAACAAAGGTGACAGAAAAAGCACTGGAAGCTTTGCACACACCATGCAATGCTAATTCAAACATGTTTTTCCCCCTTAACATTTGTGCAGTCAGGATTTAGTCAAAAAATGTTGAGATGTTGACATCAGCGCAATAGGAGAAAACACCCTGAACTGTCTCTCTGAATGTCAGCAAAAAGTGAACAGGACTCATTCACCTCCTTTACATTTTAACAAGCCAAAAATAAACATGGACCCATGCTGAACCAAAGCATGTGCCTTTCATAACGTCTAGTACACTGTCAAACATCACCTGGGAAACGAATTTAAAGCATATTTGAAAGAAAAAATTTGCAAAACAAATCTTGTGGTGAAACTTTGCTGACAGAAAGCAGTGACAGCTAAAGATATGGTACTCCTCCAAAGATAACAAAGTAAGCTGAAAGGAACTGATGAAATTTCCTGTTCTCAATAATTGTATGTTCTGACAGTGTTTACGTTGGTACAACCACAGTCAAAGACAAACTAGCTCATCAAAATTACTGGGTTCATATCAATCGGAAAGGGTCCAGCTGTTCAAACTGTATGGGAAAGTTAACAATGGCACTGGTAAGATGAGTTCTTCTCTCACCAGGTTGTTCTTGGTTTTGGCCACGTTGGGGTCATCTGGGCCCAGCCGGCTCTCATAGATCTCCAGGGCGCGGCAGTAGTAGTACTCCACTTCCTCGTACTTGCCCTGGTTCTGGCACAGCAGAGCCAGATTGTTCAGCTGCTTGGCCACATCAGGATGGTCCTTCCCCAGCACCTGACAGGAACAAGGTTTAAAGTGAGAAAACGCTCTGAACTGTAAACTATGTCCAGCAGGGAATGTGTATTGTATCCAGTTAAAACTGTACTGTAAATCTGTATGATAAAAAAGCTTAATCTCACCTATCCAAATTAAAAGTTGATTTTATAAGCAATAAA
The DNA here is from genome assembly GCA_900302555.1 of Myripristis jacobus. NCBI lineage: Eukaryota > Metazoa > Chordata > Actinopteri > Holocentriformes > Holocentridae > Myripristis > Myripristis jacobus. Next base: position 52,045 of record OMLB01003080.1, read on the forward strand.
ATACATCTTTGCTCATTTCAATACACCCAGGGGTTACAATTTTATAAGCTGGAGAAAATGACCATTGGCTCCTTGGTGGAATACAGGTCTTTCATTGTGTATCTATGGACTTTCTTTCTCAGATGTCTCCACTCCTTTGGTTTTCCCGCTCCTCATCTTTTCACAGGAGCTTTGCGAGTGCCTATGTCACCCTACCAAGGTCCCTAAACTATCTCTGATTCTACAATGACTGCCCAGAAGCTGGAAAGTTAGACAGCACTAGCTTAAATATGTTATGAATCTTAAACAGCTCGTGTGCCTAAAATGAAGAATGGTGCCTAAGCACATTAAGCCCTGTAGGGTGCATACAAACACAAACACACCGAAATACATGCACACAAACATCAGAAAACATCATTCATGGAGGATAATGATGACGGCAAAGAGAGCACTAGATGTTCCAAAACACTCAAGTATCTTTAAATACACACAGCACAGTCACAGTTTTTACACTTTTAATTTCATGAGCATTACGGTTTGTGTCTCGCCCCTCTCCCTCTACCTTCCATCTCCCCATGCTGCTTTCACCGCGCAGCATGCCTGCCTGCTGGAGGCTCTCCAGGCTGAGAAGATCTAATAAAAGGCTGGCTGATCAATAGAGCGGGGACTGAATGGGGCTTTCAGGCAGAGAGACTCTGTTCAGTGTACCATGCTGAGCTCTGTTTCTACTATCTATCTCCTGCGATCCGTTTTTGGCTGTGCTCTCAATTAAACCCTTTAATTCCCCCCAGAAACAGGAACGCCCTGCGGCAGGAACTTCACAGACAATTTAAGAAAATAATTTGCTCTTCTCCCTTTTTATAGTAACCGGCCTAGCAGTGGCTCCCGCTGACATTCTTAAAATATAATCACTGTTAATTACTTTATTACAATGAGCTAATTGACCATTGGTTTAGCCATGGGAAAGAGGCCTAGATAGGAGTATTGTGGACAGCTCTGTGGAGCAGCCCAGGGATATGGCCTACCTTTTCTCTGATCTCCAGGGCTCTCTTACACAGTGGCTCGGCCTCCTTGTACTTCCCCCTCTTTCCGTACAACACAGCCAAGTTGTTCAACGTTGCAGCAACCTGGACATCACAAACAGAGATACAGATAAGCTGAAAATATGATAAAATTGCCTCTGTTCTTTACCTCTAAATTGTGCTGAATTCCTGGAAGTTTACCATCACAATTTTGGAACTTCTTTTACTGCTATCAGATGAGCTGTCACAGTCATAAAAAATTGAAACTGTTCAATCTAGCCATCTCTTTAAAAAGTCCCCAGGGGATACATGGGATGGTGGTAACCTGTTTTGGTGTTTCATTATTCTGTCTGGAGGATCAGGTAGTGTGACATGAGTGAGGATACACAGCAGACCGTAAAGCCCTTAGAGCTGCCTGGACTAGCACTGACCTTTAATTGCTTCCTTTTGGCTAAATATGTCTTGGTGCAGCAATGTAAATTGATTTTCTAAATCTTTCCACAGAAGTCACAAAATACTTCATATCTCCCAATGTTTTCCCACTGATTGTTGTTTTTTAAACTGTATGGATTTTGTGATTTGGTTAGTGCAAGATATATGAGCAGGTATTGATCAGATGTGACTGATTACTTTCATGCCTGTGAGCATTTGGTCAAAAAAATCCATACTCAAATAGAGGGAGAAATCCATACCGAGTCACTAAGAGGAACAGTAAATAAGCAAGGCCGTGCAGTTATTGCTTCCCGGTTGACAGGCTTATTGAGCGATTATAAACCAACAACAGATAACTAATCTGATCTATCTGTACATGTACATGTCCATATGGAACAAATGCTGTGGAGTCTTACTGCAGGGTGGTCTTTGCCCAGAGTTTTCTCACGGATGGACAGAGCATCATTGAGCAGATGGGCGGCCTCTTTGTATTTGTTTTGATCCCTGCAAGCAAGAGGGACAGATGTGGTATTAGAATAGTGCAACACATTTAGAGCCAACATCAGAGCATAAGCACAAATCTACGCAGTGATGAACAGAAGTGCAAACGAGTATTCAAGTTAACAAGCACTCATTTAACAAATCATAAATAATTACAAAAAAAAAAAAAAAAAAATAGAAAAATCAGCCCCAGGGGCACGCAGGCTTCACATGGGTGGTGCACCAAGAAAAATTTGTTCCCTCCAACAAAGATTTTTTTAAATAATCGTTTTAAACATTTTTTATTTTTTAGCAAATTTATAAACACATAAGAGAGCTGGCTATGCAGCTGTTATTTGTCAACACACAGACTAGTAGCACTGTACTCAATTCAACGTGGCCTCCTCGCTATGAAAACTAAAGAGAAAACTTTAAATTCTACAATTTCCTTCAACTGGTAAACTGGTGGCTTATATTAGTAATGGAATTGGTCAACAGTAACTCACAGTAACACCACTGCACTGAATTGCAGAACAAGCACATTGCACCTATTCACCAGTTTGATTCCACTGGATACACTTCTCAGACTTTAGATAAAGACTGGTAATTAATGCATAATCCATAATGGTCGGTGATGTTTTGCTGACACACTGCCAATGCACCAACAGCTAATGATCATTAGCCCTCACTCACTTGTGAAGAGGTAACGATGAATTAGATGAACAGGACAGTCGTGTTTCGCAGTTATACTTAATAAATGGATGTTATTGGGGAAGCAATGGATATCTTTAGTCAGTCCCTGATTAGTTAATGGGTTGGTTTGTGGCTAACATTAGGAATCATATTACAAGTGCTCGCCACTGAAGAAGACATGTAGCCAAAATGTGTGCTGGACATTAGTAATTATAGATGAATAAAGAAGAATATTCATGCATCTGTTTTTGACTGCTGGCCTTTTTCAAAAGTATATAAGAAGTAACATTAGTTACAAAGAAATGTGTGTAGGGGCTCTGACCTATAAACCAGGGCCAGGATGTTCAGCATGGTGGCCACATCAGGATGGTCGTGGCCAGAGGTCTTTTCCAGGTCCTCCAGTGCCTGTTTGCACAGGGGCACGGCCACCTCGTACCTGCCCTGGGAGGCGTACTGGATCACCAGGTTGTGGAGGGTCCTCAGACGGGCTGGGATCTCATAGCCTCCCTGCTGGGCTGCTGCCACGGCCGCACTGTTGTGTTGGTGCTGCACTGTAGGGCGGAGAGGACACATGCAGAGGGCAAAGGTCATTGTTGTAATCAAAGGGGGAAAAATACCTGCCTGATTGTATCACTGGCATTACATGGCTTGATATAACTTTATCTCCGTAGACAGCCTGGGTTAAATTGGATTTCTTGGATATCTAGGTTGATTAGTTCACTTAAGAGAGAGATGTGGCACCAGCAGACTTGGCTCTCAGTCATCTTGATATCACACCAAAGATTTTATCATATTGCATGGAGTTTGTGCTTTTGTGCATACCAAACACTTTGTTACAATGTTAGTTTCTTTCATTTTGTGGGGTAAAATTTGTCTGCAAGTCTTTTTTTTTCACATAAATGCAGCAAAATTAGTATAGTAAAACTACTGTTGTAATGAGTGTATGAGTAGATTATCCATGTGCATGTGAATGTATTGCCTACTGTCTTTAAAAAGACATAAAAACAGTTGACCTACAGCGCATTGCTGAGCTTCCCAAAAATATACAATACTGAGTATCAGTATCCAATCATGTATCTTTACATTCTTTATACGCGTTTCATATTCTTTGTCTCCTATGATCTATTTTGTTGCACTATTGGATATTCCAGCATGTCATCTAGGAAATTAGCTGTTTTCATTAATCTTTTACATTTGACTTCTGTAATGTGTGTTCAGACTAGTGACAATGTACTTCAAACAAATTAAAGTGTCATCATTTAGCTACTTAAGATTAAAAATTACCTACTATCCCATGAAAGGATTTTTTGTTTTTTTTTTGGTTTTGATCAAGTACTATAAATCATTGAAGAAAGTGTATTATTTCTTCCCCCATGTGACAGGATATCTCACTTTGGAATGAAACTCAGCACAGAAAAGCAACATTATCAGGCTCTGAGCTCTTATCTGCTGGGAGTAAAATGTCAGGATGGGTTGATGGGTGGTGTTGCTCTTACTGCCTTGGCCGTGCTCCTCTTCATCATTTGGGAAGAGGTCATCCAGAGAGTCCTTGGGTGTTTCTCCATCCTTTTCCTCTTGCTGATAAAGCATGTCACAAAACATCCCATTAGACCCTCTAACAGACAGCAGGAACCACAGACAACACACACTGGAAACATCCATGTCAGATACGGGAAATAAACAATTAATGGTAATAGCAACTGCACAGATGACAGCTGGAAATGAAGCATGACAAACACATCAATGTAATTATTTCAAGAGCTGCATCCACGAGAAAATAACAGTTGTTAGATTTAGGCTTTCAGGAATAAAATTCATTTTAACATGAGCAAATAATTTCCCCTTGGCAAGACACATTTGCCTTCAAGGGTAAAATGCATCAATCCACAATTATTAAATTATTTTCTTGATAGGGTAGCCTCTTAAAAAGACTTGAAAATGGAAAATCTGCTATCGGAGTGGGAACTATGATCTCTAAGGCTATTGGCTGGACTGGTTCCTGCTGAGTTAAGCAGTCTGTAGATATACAGGCCATTACAACCTCTTTTTTGACTATGGATTAGGTTAAATATGGTGGGATTCATCCCCCACCACCCAATCAATGAGGACCAAACTAGGAGGCTCATTCCGGGAAGACCCTGCAGGTCATTTCCCCTTCCCAGCACAAACAGCAGCTGTGTGGATATCTGGATTTCCTCTCTTCAGTAAATCAGGGCAAACAGCATTCAGCATAAATGAAATGCTCCAAATAGGTTGGCACGGGAGTGGTATCAGCATTTTGTAATAAACAGCAGTTTTCTGTCACATTCTGCCTATGGTAACTGACAAGCCAATTGCATTGCTGTGGCTACTGAATGAAAAATGAAACCAATCAATTGAAAATAATGCTTTTCTGAGAGCAAAGTAAGAAAAATTACCAGCCAGCATATTTTGAAGAACCCTGTTACACTGGGGACCTTATATATGCTGTACACACTATATGTAAAAAAGCTCTTTGGCAGAAATGAAATACCTCAAAATATATCAACTCAATCTCACAAAAATGTATATATGTAGGTAGCTAGATAGCGAGTGAGAGGGAGAAAGACAGAGAAATAGAGCGAGAGAGATATGTATATATATATATGTATGTCACCATTTCATAAATTAAAAGAAAATAAAATTTTTAAAAAACTAACTGCAGCAACACCTGTGTTCATGTTCACCACAGCTAAGGGTTTTGGGTGTTAATATCTACCTTTCTTTAAATGTTTCAGAAGGTACTTACAGTGGGTGACACATCCTCATCATATTTCTTGAGCTGATTCATGAACTCCAGGTGTTTCTTCTCCTCCTCCAGCTGGGCCACGCTCTGCTCGCTCTTCTGAAGCTTCTGCTGGGTGTTGGCCAGCTCGTCCCGCAGCCACTGGTTCTCCTGGCAGAGCCTCCTCACCTGGGCACGCAGCTTCTGCTTCTCCGACTCCACGGCATTCAGGTGGTTGGACAGGGCCATCATCACCTGGGAGGGAGACAGGCCGCTAAGCATTGCAGACTTTGAGCAAGGACGGTTACAGAGGAAAACTGTGGTTGGAAATGACTTGTGGTGAGAAGGCAAGAGAGCGCAAAAACTAGAGCTGATTCAGAGTGAATCATGGTCACCATTCAAGACCAATATAGAATTAGGAAACTGTGAAGAACCAGCCTCAGTGACCCAAAGCAGAGCACAGGAACACATGGCAGGGTGAGGAAAAAAATTCACATAAGCATTTAGTCATTTTTTTCCAATTCTGAAAATCCAGCTATTAATATATGTAATGCACTTTTTTTATTCTATTTTCTATATGAGCAGATTTTTTTTTTCTCTCGTCAGAAACCCAGCGCTGTGGGTGTCACACTCCTGAACATTTAATTGTGGTGTCAAGTAATATGCAGTGGAGCTTGAATCAGGCCTGATATTTCAAAGCTGACCAACTGTGGCTGAGCAAGTATTGTCTAAACCCAATCCAACCTGTCAACCAGAAGAAAATGCTGAACCTGACTCTGACCAAATCTGAAAATTCTGTCTGAACCCACCCATCCCCAGCCACAGTATCAATAAAACATCACATTTATGTTGTACAAATTTATATTTAGACTACTCATTATTTAAAGTCTATGTATTTCCATCCATCCATTAAAACTGATCCATTAAAACTCAATTAAAACTTTCCATCCGTCCATTAAAATGAACAGATGGAAAGTTTAAGTTCAACATTAGGCTATACCCAATACATCCTTATGAACAAACCAAAATAGAGTTTAAAAGCCACTCAAGAATTTTTTCTAATCAATCAATACCTCGCAGCAGCATATATTAACTATCCATTAAACATTACAATAATTAGGAAAAGTGTAAAATCTGAAACCTGAGGATAAAAATCTGACCTGATACACTTGAAATTTCTGTGATGTCCAAGCCTGACAGAAATAATTTGGTCGCACTGGGTTCATTCAGGATCTCAAGCTCCGGTATAGAAGCTCCACTTCACCAAACTTCATAAGCTCCGAATTAACAGCAGTCATCATCATCCCTTTTGTCCCCCGTTAGCCTTCGTCCAATTACCTCCCCCATCTCACCTGTGCCTCTCCCAGGCCCAGTTCGATCATCTCCACCGACTTGCGCAGAAGGTTGGACTTCTCGTGAACCAGGTTGGCCTCCTCATCCTTCTTTAGGCACTTGATGGTCTCCAGCAGGCTGTGGAGGATGGAGTTGTGCTCGTTCTTCAGGGCCTCTAAGCCCTGGATCACCAGCTTAGTGTTGGAGATGATTTCCTCCTGAGACAGCTTCTCCAGCTTCTCTTCCCGTGGGTACACCATGGTGGACATCTTCTAGGTAGCTCAGGGAAACCTGTAAGGATTAAAAAAAAAAAGAAAAAAGAAAAACAGGCTGTTAAAGCAGACAGGCCTGGGGGAATTCTGTGGAAAAGTAGAAACATAAACCACTGCAGCACCTGTCACATGAAAAGAATTTTTCATGACAGGCTTCCAAGCATGCGGCTGTGCTTGTTTACCGTTGTTTTATTAAACCTGAGAGTGCAGAGGATTTGGCTAGGGTGAACCCTCAGCTGTCACAACAAGTCTCTTGTTGCTTTCTCTCCTTTCAATATCGACAGTATCCGCAAATTCAAGTGATGTTCCACACTGCAGGCTATCCAAGACAGTGTCTAGAAGAGTCTGTCTAGAGATATTGTTGTCTCACCGTAGGAGCCCCGCCCCTGATGCTTACAGATGACATGTCATTTCTCTGCTCTGCTAATAAGATCATTGCATGATCTACCAGCATCGTGACAGCCATAAAAGGGGAAATGAACTCACATTTTATCACTGCAACAGAGATGACGGGAATCAGATTTCATGTATTAGATAGGTCAGCATCTCTTTGAGCTGTCAAATTATACAAACCCTGAATGTGTGCTTGCAGCCCATTAATACTGGAGTGTAGGGTGGGTACATAAAATAAATTCAAAGAGACTATGCCCCAAGCACGTCTGGCAAATTTGTCAGCTGCCTGTGTTGGATGAATGGTGTCCTAATGAAATGTGTGGAATGCCTGCTGTATGCATAGCTGAAGGCCATAGGGACATGGTGTTCTGGTGGACAGACTGTCAGGATTTGGCACACAAAATACACCCTGGTTGGGCATTGGGCTTTGTTTGACAGAGGGTACACAGATGCTGCAGTATGGACACTTTCTAGTGCCAACGCTTTAAACCAGCAACAAGACAGAGGCCTAGCTGCCTTAGTAGCTGAAGGGTCAAGGAGAGGATGACGAGGCAAAGGAATTAGCAGTGCTGCAGAATAGTTGGTCCAAACGTTTAACAAAAAAAAAAACAAACAAAACACTCAGCACTGACAATATTGTGTTCTTGAGCAAAAACCTGTTGCCATTTTGTGAGTGCATGGAACATCTGTCTTTTTCCAAACAGCCTGGCAATAGCCTGTGACTCACTGCGCCACGTCATTGTTGATTACATCACGTAAATGTCTGACAGTGTATAAAGTAGCCCTACCCTTCTGACTGTATCTGGGCAATTCAAACAGTAGTGAAGCACTGCATTCATTTTCAGTATGAGGCTGGATAAAGGGGCAGAAATAAACACCAGCTGAGAGAACCATCTGCTTAGAGAAAAATATACAACACTATTGGTGAGCCACTCCCCACTTAGCTGCTCTCTTTTCAGCTATTGTCAATTCAAATAAAAGCAGAGCCACAGAGAAAAAACAATTCACGAAGAAAAGACATAGTCAATAATGACAACCAACAGCTGTTAACTTAATGGTATGACACAGGAAGAGAAAATGGGAATTCTGTTTCATTTAGGATGACTGGAATCAGCTGTAAAACCAGAAATAAATGTTTTTCTTCGGTCTTCCGTGAGTGTGATTGTATTGTGGGTCAAACACTTTCTGGTGGCAAACCACCAACACATCACATCACAGTCATGAATATTAACGTTGTCCAACAGGTCTTCTCACAGAAAATCAAATATGTTTGTGGATTTCCAGTGGATCTAGGCCTGGTTGTGTACCCTGAAACATCACTGGCAAACACACCCAAAACAACGCAGCTGGTCTGTTGTTAGTGTCCAATAATAGTCTGCCTCCTTGATGTAATGCACGTTAAACCATGTAATCACAGCTGGGCTCTGTCAGGAAGATGTTATTTACGATACGAATTTGAAGATGGATGCTGGGCATGCACAAGGGGACAGCTACTGTGGCCAGCTAATGGGCAACTAGATCTCAGTCAGGCATTCTGAATGAGCTCAGTGTAATCAGGATGATTTGGAAACTATATGTCACCATAAGCTAGAGGCTCTTGATGGGCATGGGAGAGCGCTTTGGTGATCAATACAAGTGTCAGGTAACCTAGCCCTATGGAAAAGATAGGAAGATACAGTGTAAGTTGGTGTGAATGAAAACCTACACTGCAACTTGAGCGATTTTTCTCCTTTTTCGCTTACAGTGCCCCATAAGGCTTCGCGATCTCTGAGCTCATGAACCCGCTTATTCAAATCCATTGAAGAATTCCAAAAATGCATAGCGTTTAATGGAAACTGCTTTCACTCAGTTCCTGACATGAAAACTTTATTGAGATAGAAGCTTTAATGTTAAGTGCAAAAAGCCTCAGGGTGGAGAAAGCAAGAGTGCAAGCTGAAGCAAGTTCACATATTGCTGCCTGCTGTAGTGCAGGTATCATCCCTGCTTAGGCCGATAAAAGCTAGAGCCACACTAGCTGATTAATATCTGAGCAGATTAGTTACAGTCCCCAGAGGTGACATTAAGCATCTCTCTCGTGCAATTTAGTACTCTATTGCGCCTCACATACAATCTTCCTTTACTGGCATTCATTATACAAAGAGGGAGCAGAGGAATAGTGGAGAACAAATTCACCAGGCAAACAATTTCATCAGAGAAGACCAGCATGATGGGACTCAATAGCCATTTTCAGACAAACACCTAAATCTCCCCGTTCTGCTAAAATACAGGATCAAAAATAAATAGTAAGCTACTCTCAGATCTCATAAACGGTACACCACTCTCTTTAATTTGTGAACCACTTCAATAATGTTCAGAATCAAACATACACCTACATGTCAGTCTAGGATTAGTATATTCTGTGCACTTTTTAATGTAACAAAGGCACAGTTAAAAACATGCAAGGCAATAAAGCCAACATTATATCCAAACATAAAATATTTCTGGAAAAACTCGTGAATGCCAAAAGACACAGTGTGACGAAGGATGTTGTGCTGTAGCCGTGGTATGCGCATATCCAAGGTATGCCAACCAGAAAATAAACAAGAGGCCTACAGTCAGCAGTTGCGAACACACATAACTGCACTCCACAGTAAAGCTAATCAGCAGACATGAAGTGGCATGTCTTTTAGGAGTGCTTAAACTTAAAAGCCACGCTCTCCTGAAGGAGACAGACAAAGAAAATGGTGAACCATACTATTTTACATGAAATTCAAATGTCAGAAACAGCTCCAGGTAGCTGAACTCTCATTTGCATGGTCACAGAGGCAGCGATATAGTTATGTAAAAATTTAAATGGTCAAACACAAGCCTGAGCATATGCTAAAACACAGTTATTGTGACATTGAGTTTGTCCCATTGGTTTTGAAATGGTTAGTCTCAGAGCCAAGCTGTAAGAGGGTGGATTTTGCAACACAAGAGCTCCAACACGAACATGGTTAATACAGTGAATAGTAAACCAAAGAGGGGGGTTTGGAGGATCCCTAAGCAGAGTGAAAGCAGGACTGGAAGGCCCACACGGGGCATAGAAATACAGGGAGACATACAGGGAGAACTGTGTTGTGCCACTGAACCTTACATTTCTTCTCCTTCCAAAGCTCTTTGCTGCTTAGGGTTAGTATTTTTTTTATGGTATTACAATTATAAGAGCTCTTTGAAAAGTCAAGTATATTCACAGATCAAATGGTTTATTACCCAAAACAGTCACTCAGTGGTTTAGCACTCCTGTTGCTGAAAGGACTAAAAGACTCAGCTAAATTAGTGACAGAGTACAAAGGGATTGACAAAAAGAAGTTGTTGTGTTTTCATGATACTCAGGAGGAACAAGTGGCCTAGCCTTGGTGTGCTAGACAAACAGCTGCATCAACTCCTTCTGTCTTCAGTTCGAGTTAATATTTTCCCAATTGTTAAAGAGCTGAGATAAAGTCCAACAGCCCTGGTAGTTTTTCTTACAAAAGACTGCTTTTAAATTAGGCTAATCTTTAATCTTACATTTCTTCTTTCTTCTGTGTTTGATCATGAAATACATGAGCATTTAAAAGTTAACAATAGTGGCAAAGGTAAAAAATAAAGGCATCAGAATAAATCAAATCAAATTAAAAAAAAAATAGCCTAGGTACCTTCCCTAGTTCTTGATGGAATGAACATTAACTTCTCATAGTGCTGATACAGGCCATGCCATGATGCCCTTTGGCCATTACTACAGTCATCATCAACACATTATTCTACACAATATTTACACAATATTTGCACCTTCACAACAGACTTTCATTTTGCTCTCCTAAATCAGATTCAGTGATTACACTTTGTCTGTTCACATGAAAATTTGTGATGCATCACATGCTCAAACAACCATCAGAATAACATAATACAATATAAAAGAACATCTACAGCATAAATGAGCAGAGCAAGCATGCAAGTCGCCCACTGAGCCGTGCCACCTACATCATGGTGCCCAGAATCAAGTATTAGCCTAATTTCAGGGTCAGCAAACAACTAGCAATGTGCTTGGTTCACTTGGTAATACGGGCAGACAGCCGGTCAACATGGGGAAACCATTTAAAACAAAACCCTAAGCCTAGACAAGCCTGGAACCACTTGGCCTATCACTTTAATTCATACACAACACAGATAGGGAGTGCTGCATAACAGGTGATTATGCCTTTCATTGGTACTTTGCAAAAGATGGATCATTTTACAAGAAGTAGCTTATCAATAACAAGTAGCCATCTAGAGCTATCAGCTGGTATTAAAAGTGGAATCCTGATACAAATAAAAATAGTAAGGGAAAAAACCTTCCTGGTTAGACCCAAGAAAAATCATATCAGAATACTTGTCAATATGGAAATGGAAGGGAACAATTAAGACTGCAGATCCAAAATGATAATGCGTCCATCCCAAAACAAACACACACAGGCCGTGCTGAATGACTAAGCCATCTATCGTTCAGGCTAGCCATGTTTCCAACAAGTACTGCTTACTGGACCAGAAAACTAACCTCAGTTTCAGCGGAAGATCACAGCCTCATACTCTGGCACGGAGAAAAGCTGATGAAATGACGACGACTCCTCCAGCAATACCGTTACACCCAAGCCAAGTGCATCTCAAAGTGGCCTTGCTAATCCAGAGAGATCCTCCTTACAACAAAAACAAAACCTTGAGAAGGAACCAGAGGCGATGGAACAGGACAGGGGTAAGTGTGATAAGCACCAGTGTGGAGGAGAGGAGAGAGCTGCCTGCAGGGTGGTGACCTTCCCATTGCTCCGTCAGAGCAGCCAACATCAGCTCAGGGCACCCATCAGGGAGCAGCCCCGCCCACAGTGGGAGGAGAGCAGAGAGGAGCAGAGGAGCAGGTTGAATGGGGGGAGGGAGCCGTCCTGATCTAGACGCTGCTTCTCCACAGTCATGAGACACAAAGGAATAGGCATAATGAGACTATCTGCAAGCTCCACAGTGGTTCTCACATGCCCCAATGCTGTGTGCGCCTTGCATTACCAAATGAGTGAAGATGCGCCATTGACTTCGGCCGTGTCCACACTAAGCCAGGTAAATCCAAAAACACAGTTCTACCCCTCCATGCACACTACACCGGCAAAGTATTTTTACACCTTCTCTTCTTCTGCTAGTTCAACTTCAGTTTATCACTTAACCCTGAGTTAATAAAAAAAACCTAAAACTTGGTTATGCATTTGGCAAATATTTGTTTAGCAGTTTAAAACTTATGATGCGTTTTCAAATTTACCTGGCTTACTGTGGCCATGGCCTTAGTCCTAATTCCAGCCCTTAGAATGACCATAATAATCTCATAAGGTCCAGTAAACAGCAACAAAGTGATGGGGATATTTAGAGTCCCAGAGAGGACACACACAACAAGATTAACAAGAGATAACAAGAGATTATAACGGGTTATAGATCAGGTCATGTCCATTCATGCAAGACTAAGTGTACATCTTGTTTGTCATACCGAAAAACTCTGAGGTGACCTTCATGGGCTGACTAATGTTGCAGTGCGGTCAGTGTAAGTCACCCTCTGATAACATGATAAAGTGAGAAAATATGGGATGGAATTTGCCTAAGCCAAACACATGGCAAAACACAAACCTGTGGGTAAACACTAGAGTGAAAATGTTAGCCCTGCCACATGGGCTTTTTGAGTGAAAGCCCCTCCAAAAACAATATTTGCTTATTCCCATGATCTCGACATTCATATCAATACTGTGAATAACTCACTCCAAATGCTAGAATACAGAGGACATAGACTGTGACTCTATGAAGCAGCGCACACTGGAGCTGCTGTGCTGAAATTATAAAAGGCTAAATTTGTGAACTAAACACCACTTGTTTTCTCACCTTTTCCATGCAAACGAGCTTAAATTCATGACAGCGCTGAAAGGTCTTAACTAGAAGCTGTACACAAAAATATCACACCGGGTGCTGTCACTATGTCCACGACGTTAGTCACCAGCAGCTTCAGATTAATTTAAGAGAATTTAACAACGCTTGACTCTGTATTGTGAGACGGATCATAAACTAAGGTTTATGGTCAAGTTGGGTGACTCGAGTTTCAAAAGGGTTCAAGGATTACACCATAATATTGCAGCAATGACTGCTAAACACAGCAACCATTAAAGGCTATAAAATGCCTGCACCACTAAAAACAAAGCAAACAGGTCACTTGCACAGAAAACTGTATTTCAGCCTGTACCATAAGCCAGTACAGACCAGTGATCTGACAGAGGGATAGATAATGTTATGAAGGACAGTTTTGCAAGCATTCTGAATTCGCTGTTCATTTTCCTCTGAGCTGTGTGCTATTCACAGTGGAAATCTGGAACCCCCTTCTGCCGCCTCACCCTGCCCCATCTGCTTCACCAGAGTCCCAGTCTTCATTAGTGACCATCTCCAGGGTGCCCTTGACCCTCACATTACATCACATCTTCCCTTTGGCCGACATCGCCAGCACCATCGCAGTCAACAAAGGTTATACTGCGCTTTTCTCATGATCAGCACTGAAAAATAATTCATGTTATTCCCACCTTACCATTTTCACATTTAATCATCTCCAAGTGCACTTCTGATCTGAGGCGAGAGGCAATGAACTGAATACCCCTGAACTGGCATAGCCGTGCGCTCGCTATTGCCAAATGCAATTGCACATTGCAGCTCCCTGCTTTTAGGCCAAAGGAGAAACTGTTAAGTAGCTGCCTCTGTTTTTTTCTGCAGTTGCTTGCTTTTAACTTCAAACTGAAACACTTCTCTAGCCACCTGACCAAAAGCAATACCAGAAGCTGAAATTATTCATTGGAGTTGAATTTAGCAAACTTGCTTCTGGAAGAGGGAAAAACTACATCAATTAATTATTACTGAGCATATAGAGAACATGACTATGACTCATAGACCTTTGTGGAGAGAGGGTGTGGTGGATGTTATTATTATAAAAATAAAATCCAAGCCTATATGCACACAAAATGTCAAAAGACAGACTGTACTGCATCGGCAAGCCAGGTAGCTGAATCCAAGACATTTGCACCGTCTCCCTAGAGCTGCATTTCCTGTCCAGTCGATGAAGATGGACACCACCAGATCATTTCATCTTCCTCTGTTTCCTGCACACACAGCAACCCTACCCACCGGCCGCACCAGACACAAAGGAGCGTCAGCCAACAAGGAGGGTGTGGCAGGACATGGGACAACTCGGAGGGAAGTGCCAATGACACTTGCCAAAATAATCCATCATCCCACTGGAACAGCTGCTTTACAGTGTTGTTCTCCTGGCTCAACAGGCCTGCCTCTGTGTGGCAACTGAAGCAAGGCAGGACATTAAGCACAGCATCTTTCTCACTCAAATAATTTACTGCAAAGTACTGAAATTAGTAGTCCTGCAATAGACGTGCTCTCTCTGGGATGAAACCCTTCCTACAGTGAAACATGATGTCTATATCAAGTAAAACCCAACAAGACAAAACAAGGCAGATTTAATTTGATGTTGTTGACTCTGCAACACCTTTGTATGCATTAAGACAGAGAAAGGGAAGACTTCAAATGGTGGACATGATGACCTCAGCTGAAAACAACACATCAAGTAATCTGCTTAGCCGCATCATAAAGTAGACAGTCCTCATCAGACTCGCATGTGCAGTGTCATTTTATGATTTTATCTCAGAGCGAGGAACTGGCTGGTTAACTGTAGCGCTACATTTGACGGGCTTTCCTCCTCACCTGAGACTCTATCTGACTTACTTCGAGATTTCTTTACGAACAGGTCTCAATTCACACCATCTCGTCTGAAAAGCACGAAAAGACTCGCCTGCCTGTCGCTCTGTTTTGCGGCGGTCCCGTCAGCGGCTAACGTTAGCTAGCTAGCTTCAGCCAATTCAGCTAGCGCCACCACTCCCTTATTTGCTCCGAGTTTCCAGCCTTCAAACCCAAACTCCGACCATGTCTCTGCACGGAAACTTATCCTGACACTACTTGGTGATGGCACTGGCAGATACGGGCTTAGAAAGATAAAATATTCGTGTAATTATGACACTTACCGAGAGCTGGGACTGACAGCTAGCTCAGCCCCTTTAAATCCAAAATGTCTCCGGCAAGATTCTCCCAACAGCCTTTGCGGCGGCTAAGTTGCTGTGGAGTGACGTCATGTTTTGTATCTATACTTTTTTGTTTCTGTTTTATTTATCTATTGATTATTTACTAGTTAATTAGCTAGCCAGTTACTAACTTTGGTTGTATATTTTATTTTTTACCGTATTATTTCGTGTTTATCTTCCAATATGTTTCAATGTTTTTTTATTTTTCTCTTACTTTCATGAATCCTTTGTTTAAACTGCGAATAAAGTTAAATACTGGGAGTAATTGTTGGCGTCGTTTTTGATGTTATTATTATTACACTGGAATGAAGATCAAACCAATGGTGTGTGTGAATGTAACTCAACAAAAATACTAAGTAAAATAATCATATGAGGGGAGAAGTGTTATACTGTGGCAGCGTATGCAATAGATGTGGGGTTTAGTGAACTGATGCCTCTGTCCAGTTTGAAAAATTTCATATTGTAGATGTGTAGAGATATTGAACTTATTATTTCACCTCAACACCCCTCCTCCCCACACCCATACAAAAATGACAGAGAGCAAATATCGCCATCTTGTGGTCAAATTGTAAACACTAAAAGATGCATTCAACTTTTAATTTCAGTTCTTCAGACTGACTTATTTTGGTAAGGATTAATCCCTCTCTTTTGAAAACATCTTACCAGAAAAATTTCCCTTGCCCCTTTAAGATACATTTTCTCTTAAGATTAGCGTCCTCGATGGCACCAAGAAGTCTACTCTAGTTCAAATAACGAGCTCAACAATGGCACGCACTTTGTATGATCAATAATGTTCATTACACACACTCCACTGGGCTTTACTGGCATAAAATACAAATGTACTGATGTCAAAGCATATGTATAGTGCAAGTGCATGTTAAAAGATAGTGACAACACAAATAAAAGAGAAGAAAAAAAGTAGTTCTCAAAGCAATACTTAAAAATATTCAAACATCTAATAACAAATGTTTTTACGTTTTTAGTGTCCTCAAACTGTGACATGTAGCCTAAATGTATTTTGCCGCTAATGAGGCATACTCATGTTTTTTTCTCCCCAAAATTAATTGGATTTTGACATTTTGTTGAACATTTCAAATCTCTTTCTCTGTCTATCTCTAGTTGTTCTGTCAGTATCCACAGTGGATATGAGGAAAGTCATTTACTGAACAGCAGTAAAGTCCTGCTGAAAGTGAATATGAGTAAAGCTGCTGGGCCTGATAACATCCCTGGCCGTGTACTAAAAACATGTGCCAACCAGCTAGTAGATGTCATTACTGACATTTTCAACATATCGCTGTCACAGGAGTGTTCCCACCTGCTTCAAGACAGCCACCATCATCCCTGTGCCTAAAAAGTCTGCAGTGTCTGATCTAAATGACTACCGCCCTGTGTCACTCACCCCCATCCTGATGAAGTGCTTTGAGAAACTGGTTCTCCAGCACATAAAGAACAACATCCCTGCCAGTCTGGACCCTCAGCAGTTTGCTTACAGAACCAACAGATCCACAGAGGATGCCATCTCCACTGCTCTCCACTCAGTCTTCACTCACCTTGAGAAAAGCAGCACCTACATCAGAATGCTGTTGATTTCAGCTCAGCTTTCAACACAATCTCCCCCATGAAGCTGATTGGAAAACTGAACACTCTGGGCATCAGTACCACTCTCTGCAACTGGATACTGGACTTCCTCACAAACAGACCCCAGTCAGTTCGGATTGGCAGTCTCTCCTCCTCCACTCTAGTGCTCAACAGCAGGGCTGTGTGCTCAGCCCCCTCCTGTTCACGCTGTACACCCACGACTGCAACCCCCGACATGGAGAGAACTCTATTGTGAAGTTTGCGGATGACACCACCATTATCGGCCAGATCTCCAACAATAATGAGTTTTCATATCAGGAGGAAATCAACCATCTTGCAGAATGGTGCACAGAAAACTTACTGCTCAACGTCAGCAAAACCAAAGAGCTGATAGTTGATTTTAGAAAAAAGGAGGCAAAGACACACAACCCTGTTTACATCAATGGAGCTGAGGTGGAGCAAGTGAGCAGTTTCAAGTTCCTGGGAATCAGTATAACAGAGAACCTGTCATGGACTTCACATATCTCTGCCCTTGTTAAAAAAGC
>OMLB01003096.1:6888-27173 GCA_900302555.1 Myripristis jacobus
TGACACAGCCTAGTGGACAGCGAGTGTAACTGAGCTCGCTGCAGCACAGCCCTTTCCTCAGGCCCCTTGCAGCGAAGACAAGAGCTCACGTTAGTTGGCACATTTGGCACAGTTTGGCCTGGAAACCTGATTTGCAAAATGCAATTTCAATGACGGAATATGGACTCTGAGCGTTTTGGCAAATCGCACCAACGTGATCTAATAAACCCGGTTAAAATCTTGCCAAAACATCCCGCCAGAATTCCTCAAGGTAAGCACAGAAACTAGATGCCTCACGTTCAACAAAATGCACGTGAGCTGCCAGATGTCCCACTATAATCACCACAGTATTTTAAACATAACCAGTTATGCCAGTAAGATAATCAAACGAATGCATGCAAACGGATATTTCTGTTTGCTTTCACTGCACACATGGGTGATATTAATATGATCTCCATATCTTTAGAATCAGAATCACTTTATTGATCCCTGAGGGTAAACTAGGTCAGCTGCAGTTGCTCAAATTCTCAAGAGAAAAAAAATATAAGCATAAGTAAAATGATAAATAGAAAAGGAAAATAAGACATGAAATATGTGCATTCAAAATATTTTTCTATTTCTGAATACAGCATTGAGTTAAACTCTGCATGGGGGCTCACCACCATGGATTAGGACACGTTATAGTAACATCATATCCTGTGTATTTACGAAGGCCAGATTAAAGAAAAAAAGATTATCCCATTGATCACCAGTGGTGCAATAACTCAACAAAGTTTCTGTGGGGAAGAACAGCAAACTTGTAGTCTGTGGTTTTGTTGGTGTTCTTCAGCAGGAAATAGTTCTTAACAAAATTCTCCACCCCTGAGGCTGTGGATTATGTCGGGTCACTGTTTTTGGAAAGAGCTGCAATTGTCCTGTTTTTCTTTGCAAGTAAATTTTTGGATGGTCTGAGCTCCACAAAACACACTCATCCAGCTCCGTTGTACTGAGATGAAGAGAAACTGGAAACTGCAAGACTGGAAACCTCACCAAATCACACAGAGGACTCGTGGATAGATAGGCTGCATTAGGGGTTAAGTGAGAAAGTACTGTTTTTGTGTTTTGGGTGAGCTATTCCTTTAATCTGCAGACGTGCCCTTTATAAAGCTGTGCAGGCCTTTCCAGTACAATCAAATACAGTTTCATGAGAAAAAAAAGGCAACTAATCAATCAACAATGCAATTTATTTGATCAATCAATATCTGTCATAATCAGTGCAACATTATCTCACAGTTTGTACATAATATAAATATTCACAATGATAAATACTTTAGTGGGATCAATTCATCAGTTTTTCAATAGCACCACCACCTTACAGAGATAACTGAATATGTATAACGACCATGTGAGTGTATTAAACCTGACTTTGTCCACTTTAAGCAGACGGTGCCTTAAATGAAGGACCTGCCTTTGTCTTTTGGTGCCGTTTTATCTGACAACCTGACAGAGACACCGGCGAGCTCCTATTTTGGATCAAGTATCATTTTTGCTCTGATAAGTGGACATTCCCTGCATGCCGGCCCTCCTCTCCTCTGCTTTTTCCACTCTCTTAACTAAAACACTCTCTTTTGTAGTGGTTATTTTAAGCTTTAAGAAGCAACCCCTTCAGAACATGGGTCAGATATTTTAACAAGCCTTTTAAAGGAAAGTCCGTCCTCCCTCCGCATGCGAACGCGGGTGGCCCGAGTCCAGAGATCTGTGCTTCAAGGTTTATTTATACACCGATCCCAGTGGTTAACATTAAAATGGATTAGACTGCATCTTCGACCAAGTCCAAGTAGACTAGCAATGACGGAATATTGTTTGCAACGAATTAATAGTTTGATTTAATGATTTGCAGTGGGTTGGCATATTTATGGAGTGGAGGAGAAAAGCTGTGCTCAGGCCAGCTTCGTGCAGACCGGGCACGTTGTACGAGAGCAGAGAAAAACACAAAGAGACGAAATAAACAGAGATTTGCATGAGGGTGCACAAGTATAGCACATTGCTCTTGAAAGCTCTGTAAAAACCTGTCAGACAAACAGTAAAAGACAGGTGCAGACCTCCATGACAGCAGACAGATGGCCACTCGCTCCTTAAAACCCTTCCTCCAATGACCTTGTAACCTCAGTCAATTTCAAACTCTTCCCGTAACACCATCACAGAGAATGATTGATTTTGATTTTGACTACCTCCATCACCAATCACCGTCTCACATGTGCAGCTATTTAATCCAGAGCCCAGACAGCTTGTGCCAGCCATCAGTAATTATCTGTTACTCCTATTTTACCAAGTAATCCAAAGATGTAGGCCCCACTAATCTGGAGAAATCAGAAAAAACATCTTTATTTCTCCATTTTGCCGTTCCATTCACAGTGAAACAAATTCAAGTTCAAGTTTATTTAAAGCCCAGTATCACAGTTTACAGTCTAAAAGAGCTTAACATGCCCACAAGTTTACAACAAACAGGAAGACACCCCCCTGACTTAATCCTCATGTGACCCCTGGTGGGAACCACAACCGTCAACATGGCAGGCAAAGTAGCCAAGGTTATTCTGCACATGCTTATTAAGACATTTTTCTGTGTTTTGGTGTGGATGGCAAACTTTTCAAAAACTTTGTGAGATGCCGACAGAAAACAATTTGAAACAAAAACAGCATTTTCAATTTTTTCCAGATCAGTAAGGAGTCACACAGTCATCATATAAAGTTGGAAATTTCATCAAAACCACAGAAAATTTGCACTCGAAAAGCCAATGAAGTCGTAAATACAAACGCTAACTAAGCCATGCTCGGTCTTATCGGTCTTATCAGTAAACAAGCAACATTGATATAAATAAGCAATGATTTACTCATGGTGTCAGTGTTTACATCTCTCAGTAAAACCTGGTAAATACCAGTTGGTCATGTGACATTTTCCTGACATTACGAGTTGCCTGAATGCAGAGTGAGGTATGAAAACACATGAGGTTATCAGGTCACCGGAGAGTTGGCTTTAAAGCTGCACTAACCATCTTTTCACATTGGTAGGCCTAAATGTGAACAGGTCATAGCTGAGTTTCAGTATCCAGAAATCCTGTAAGGTGTCAGTAAACTGTGGACTCGTCAGGTGAGTGTAGACGCCCATCAGCAAAATGTCATTTGGGTGAATCTACGGTGTCTAAGTTAGTGGAGGTGCAACGCTTTACTCTGCTGCAGCCTTGTATTGTGAATTTGGGTTGATTAAGACTTAAAGTATTTTTACATAATAACATTTAAGTGCAGCTGCAAAGTGAGCTCAGGTTAAAGTGTCCAGAATTATTTGTATGATCTCCCTGGAATAAAGTTTACTGTTTGATGGAATGTGCGTTGCTGTACAGAGACATCCATCCACACAAAGATCAGCAGTTTGAAACCCAGAATGGCCAGGAAAACATACGCAACAGAAAGGGAATGCTCCCCGTTCCCTCGATAACTACTGCCGAGGTGCCTTTGAGCAAAGCATTGAACCCCAACCTGCTTCAGTGATGCTGCAGAGCGACTCGCACAAGATTTTGATTGTACTTTTCAGCTTCCAGGTGGGAATGTGTAGAAATGGATGGATGCATAGCAGGGTGGTGCTGGAAAAATTAGCAACCAGTCAACCTCCCTGGATGAATTCAGATTTTTAAAAACGAACACACACACAGAGATGCACAAATCTTCCAACACGGTTACACAATCAACACGCTTTGCTCCTCAGGGTCAGGTTGTGTCAGACGAGAGCCGAGCCAACACAGCAATCATAAGCACTTTGTGGAATTCATAAACATCTTCCTGCACCTCCTAAAAATACTGAGACCAAACCGAGCTCTGGGTCGTCTCTGTTGGCAGATCGGAGCAACAGACACCAGCTAAAAATAGACAGCCAGGATTTTTGCCTCCTTGAAACTTTGAGGTTCGAATGAGGGGAAGCTGGGATGAGACGCAGTGACATCTGGAGAGTGTCGCTCATCTGGAGAGCTGCTGCTACAACATGTTGGGGATGCTTTATTTAGCCTTTGATTTTCCGGGGAAGGCTGAGTGAGCACGCATGTAACACGGATTACATTTACATGGACTGCAGCATTCCGGTGTTAGCTCAATTAAGACATGTCTCAGAGTAAGAGATGTCAATTAAACACCATTTTCTGATCACCTTACCCAGAGATAAGTCTGAGTAAATGATGCTCAGATGAAGACATGGAGTATTCTCACTTCAGTTGGGCTGTTGAGGGGTGGTCTTGGAGTTTCTGCATCACTTTCCAGCACAAATCTTCATGTGCAGCCTTAAAAATGTGCAAGAAGATCCATAGAAAACAGCCACAAGAGTAAAGCAGGCAGAAGTCTGAATACCGGAAGGAGACTGTTAAATCCAACCCACAAGATGACTTTTGATTCCATATTGCCTATAACATGGATACTGCAAACCTCGAAATGCACTGCAACGTCCTGCACCATAAACATCACTGAACACCTGATTGATACTACTGATGTTTAACTTTTGAAATACTTAGGCATATTTGACCAAATTACTGGTTTAACATGAATATTACTTTTATTTCTAGATGCAGTGGATTCTTTTCATGTCATTTTCCACTCTAATCAGTTTTTTTAATGGCCAGTTTGGGGAGGAATGTTTCATTTAAAGTTCACATTTGTGTATGGCTCATTATTTTTACATAGGACATATTTTGATCATAAGAATGACCGCCTTTAGACAACCAGTTTCCTGCTGCTGACCGCAGGAACGCATGGCAGCTCAAGAGGGGAGCATTTCGCAATCACTTTTTCCAGCCAGTCCAGGATTTAAACCGACAACCTTCAGGTCACATGCTCTCCTTTCACAAGAAAACAACAGCCATAATACAGATCTTATTCTTCTCACTGAGCTCCATCTCTTGTCCCCTAGCTAGGCCTGCTTACAAGACAATGAAACAGTTGAAATAAACAGCCAGCTAAAATTATCCCTTAAATCAGAAGCATCTGTCCTCTTGTGCTATATTATGTTTACATTTTTCTAAATGGCAAACATGATTTAATCTTATTTAAGGCTTAAAGCTGCACTAGGCAATTTCACACTCTGGCGGTGCTGGAGTTAACTTCAATACCTAGAAATTATGCAACTGTCAGTAAACTGCAGACAGCTCACTCATTTTTACCAACCCGGCCGCCCTCTGACATTTTACACCAAAAGAAACAAAATAGACGAGAGGAGGAAGATCTAATGTTGATGACTCACTGCTGTTCAGTAGACAGTTTGGATTTTTCTCGAATTTTGATCCATCACTTCCTGTGTTTGAAGTGCACATACCAGACAGCAGAATTTCATCAGTGACAGAATACGGCATCTAAATTAAGTTGTTACTAAGGGCCCTTTTCTGCTGCACAACAATAAACTAGACCAAATGCAACAGAAACTGGAGACAGATCTGATACTAGTTCTGGCTCTTC
Source organism: Myripristis jacobus (assembly GCA_900302555.1). Taxonomy (NCBI): domain Eukaryota; kingdom Metazoa; phylum Chordata; class Actinopteri; order Holocentriformes; family Holocentridae; genus Myripristis; species Myripristis jacobus. The sequence goes on from OMLB01003096.1 coordinate 12,337, forward strand.
CGGAGAAACCATGACGGCGACTGACACAGCAGCTTTAACAAAGCAAAAAATCATAATTGTATGTTAGAATCTTTTTTGTAGTGATTTGCATGTGTTTTTAAATTGTTTTTGTTTTTTCATTCCTTGAATCTCGTCCTCTGATGAAGAGAAGCTGAGAGCTTGGACCTTGCAAAAGAGTGCAACCAATCAGATATTAAGTCCCATCCTCAGGGTCCCGTCGGTTCCCGTGATCCCACATATCGAGCAGGGACCAAAACAACAACTGGAACCGGACCTTTCGCAAATGGGAAGACAAAAGTTCCTGTTTTTGATTGCCATAAAGTGGGTTCGGTTGCAGTGGAAAAGGGAGCATTTTCAAAAAAAAAAAAATCTTGCCTGGTGCAGCTTTAAAAAAAAAAAAACATGCTATCCGTGGCAGCTGAAGATGCATGTGTGTTACCGTGCTGTGCGTCTACTACTATCAGGTCTCATGCGATTACGATTTCACTGTGCTTTTCTGATAACTGTGCAGTAAGTCTGTGAGTTTCCAGTTTCTCGCCTCTTGTCCCTCTTCTCCTCAGAGGGGCGACGTCACTGGTGGCAGAGGTAGTTGATGATGAGTTTTGGTATGTCCAGCTGACCTATGACCTTCAGAGCTCTGGTGCCCAGCATGTTCCTCACAACCACTCTGCTGAGCTGCTGCAGGCTCATGGGATTGCCTGAGGACAGAGCAATAACTCACGGTTAAAAAGGAAAAAGTTAGATATCCTAATTTGTTGCACGGTAAAAAAAAGTCTAAATGACAAATTCAACTAATTTAGGGTGCAAATTAGCCCACTGGAGCTCCAAAATAAGATACAAGACATGGGATGCTTATTCAAAAAATTATGACACTTTTCTAGTAGAATACGCAACTTAGTTAGGGGTTGAGAACCGCAAAAACTTCCAACAGACAAGATCCTGTATAATTTATGGACACTCACTGCTAAATATAGACTAATTATCACCCCCCCAAAATTCCTATATGACATTTTGGGGCTGACTTGAAGTGTTTTCCGCCCTCATCTTGACATAATGAGAGGCTGGATAGTGTTTGTGAATTTCTTCTTTGACACGATGCTCCACATTTCACGTGCAACTGGCATTACAGCTTGGAAAATAATCACCTCCTCATATGCACATCAGTTACAACTAACCTATATATGACCTATAAATACATGACCTAGATATGAGCAGGATGGGAAATAAGAGGCTTCATCTGTCTTGTGACTCACTGTAGAGCTGAAAAACAATCCTTGCGCGCCATCTGCTGGCAGCTTTGGTACACAACCCGTTAAAAAAAGCCAACTGTGGTGTTAAAGTTGTCTGTGGTGTTTTACATACAAAGGAAACCAAAGAGAGGAGAGAAGTGAAAGATCTAACAGTCAGTACAGCCTCTTCTGTATGGAGCTGCTCACTGCTACTAACTTCCTGTTGACAGAGACGTGTACATTCTTGACACCAGAATTAAATTTGGGAAAATGGAGCAATTCTAGCAGCAGCATTTCAATTAGTAAGGATCAGACGCTCTTTTTTGTTGAAGCTCCACTTTGTGATTTAGGCTGTAAAGACACTATTTTTTCAGCCTGATCTTGCCTAGTGCAGTTGTAACTCATCCAAAAACGTACTCTCATAAAACTGTAGGCAGGCTGCCGCTGGAGAGCCCAGTGCTGTGTAGTCGAGAGGCTTTTTATCACGTTGGTCTCTGGCGTAAACATTGGCCCCGAACTCCACCAGCATCTCAATCATATCCACTCGCATGTTTTTCGCGGCGTGGTGCAGAGGGGTCTCATGCAGCCTGGCAGCGTTCACTTTAGCGCCTGAAAGAAAAATCAAATCGAAGTTGGCTTCTAACCTTTAGCCCACATGTTTAATTGATGCTTACGCCCAAACCACAGGGGCAGCTGAGGTTGCAGCAGGTAATATTACAGCTCAGTTTATTTGTCCTCACATTACACCAGGAGGGGAATCATCACTTTTTTTTGTCCACTGGGCACAGCAGCTGGTGGATCCCAGAATTCACCCACCACTTTCACGATTTTACTAGTCAGTAAGGCTGGGTGACATGGACAAAATCAAATATCACAATATCTTTCATAAAATACCTCTATATCGATATTGTGATGATATTGTAGAGGTGACTACTGGTGGTTTCAAAAGATATTTACATATAGGAGGTTTTCGCTAAACAATCATCAGTAATGTGGCTATAATGACCAAGCAGGTAGAGACAAATAATAAAACAGCTACAACAGTCTAATAAGTTCAGAGAATTGCATATCTTTACTGTAATTCAGTCTTTTTAAAACGGGACAAAACATCATATATGCCATATCACGATATTACAATATCTGAAATACCAGACGGTATCAAGTTTCATTTCACGATATCATTAAGATATCGATATATCGTCCAGCCCTACCAGTCAGCTACATTTTTAAAACAGAGTATGACTTCCAAAAGGTCTTCTTACCTGCCAGTGTGGCTCACAGTGGACAAACTCATAAGCCAAAGCCAAAATTTAGCATCATTTAGCAGGTGTTTGGTGGTGATTTGCTGCTGTGCTTTACATGGATGCTCACCTGCATTAAGCAGCACTTTAACACAGTCGATGTATTCATTGGCACATGCCACATGCAGCGGGGTCCCATAGTAAAGGTCATACGCCTCCAGACAAGCACCCATGGCAATCAGGAGCCTCACACAGTCTGCGTTTCCTGAAAGCGAACGAAAGCACATTGTTCCTCTTGTTACTCGTATAATTGACAAAAATTGTGGTACAGCTGCACAAAGTCCAGTCAACTGCTGCAAGCTTCCAATGTAAAAGGCAGCAATGATATCTAAAGAGAATATTTTACACAGGTGCTGTGCAGAAAACCTGGTAAACAAACCAATCTGAATGTCTACAAAATTTTAGTCAAACTTTGAAAATAATTTTTTTTTTTTTAAATAATCTTATTGGGTATGCAAAGGTTTTCTTATATACTTTGTGCTTCTTTATGTGTCTGGACAACCTGCTGCATGAACACAAGAATTTCCTAATTTGGAATCAATAAAGCACATCTATCTATCTATCTATAATAATTAAACTAACAGGAAATCATTATAAATTCATCAGTATAAACAATATCTTAGCAATTACACTTAACAAAAAATACTATTTTTCTCCTTACATGACCCTGTCTTCATCAGACTCACTGACTCACTATCCTTTAAACTGTGAACTAACCACATTCAGACTGTCAGCCTGACAGTGGCAGGTAAACTTTATAAAAATGAGGGGGAGCGGTGTTGAGGTGCCGACCTCCCATGCAGGCCTCATGGAGGGGCGAGGCAGTGCGGGACGTGAGGGCTGGGTTGGCCTTGGCGCCGTGGTCCAGCAGCAGCCTGACACACTCGAAGCTCCCGGCCGAGCAGGCGTCACACAGTGGGGTGCTCCCATCCACGTTCCTCGCATCCACCTGACAAGAATTATGACACAGGAAATCCGCAAAGATGTTCCACCTCTTTCAACAGGCGAGGACTTTTATGGAATGACACTCTGTCCATCTGTTAAGTTCATCACATCACACTCTTCCTGCTAAGTCACCCACCCCTCCTCTCCTCTAATTACTTTACAAGGAAATCCTTCCATCTCCTTTCTCAGCTCCTCTTTCATTCTTTTAATTTCCTATGATTCCCTCTTACATCACAGCAATGTGGCTCTAGCATCTGCTCTCTTTACTATTAGCTGCTTTTAACTTTGATGATCTGGGTGTTTAAATAAGTCACTGTGTCATTTAGATGCTAAAAATATACTTTGAAAAAAGAGATGGAATGACAGGATTTTTTAGGCTGATAACCAACATGTTTCCACCCTTAACTGCCAATAATGACATGAATTTTTGGTCAAATAACAACAATAAAAATACTTACAAATGCCACTAGTCCTTTTGAGAGCTGATAATATTTGGAAATACCAATAGTGAGACAAAATATCAGCTGATGCCTTTTTTTCAGATTTTTCCAGATTCCAGATTTTTTCCAAAACTTGATTTGAAGATTTTGGTCAGTGTGTAAAGTGAAGCATCCTAATTAGGGCTGAACAACATGTTGTTATCATATTGTTTTCTAGATATGAACATGGGCAATATTACTTTCTCAAAGGGCTAGGGATAGCCTAAGACAGTGATTGGTCTGTTCTGATCAATAAAAACTTTGTGAAGTAACTGCAGTTTCTATGTCCTTTTGGTATTATTATGCTGTTTTTAGAAGAATGCTCAATTTTCACTGTTGCTACAAGTCAGTATGTAATATCACTCTGTCACAAGAAATATTTCAATACAACAAATGCCAGTGAATCTGTGGCTGTGGGAAACGCCTTTTTGCTTCATACTTTTCCACACTTCCTGACTGGGAAATTGACAAATGCATTCTACACTCTTCCACACTTTCCACCTCTCCCTCTCTCCATCTCTCTCGCTCTCTCAGTCCCTGTCTCACCTGGGCGCCGGCGTCCAGCAGCAGCCTGACACACTGGGCCTGGCCGCGGATGCAGGCCTCGTGGAGGGGCGTGATGGAGTCCACAGCCACGATGTTGACCGACGCTCCGCTCTGGATGAGCTGCTGTAACTGGGAGGCCTGGCCAAGAGAGGCGGCCTTGTGCACCTCCGTCCTCTCCGACCAGCAGCCTGCAGGGAGACGGGTCAGCAACAGACAGCCGCAAGGTAAAGGCATCAGACAGTCAAAATTTGAAAAATGCAGAAAATTGGACTGGGAAATAAATATATATTGTTACATGATCATCATGATACTGAATTATCATGATACATAATTTCATTGCCTAAATTAAATCATAAATGAAAATTCTTCCAAAAAATAAGATTTAATGTTATTTGAAATAACAATATATAGCTATAACACTTGTAAATGCAGTCCTGTAATGAATAACTATGATTGTGCATTTCCTGTAATAATTTTGCAATGCTTACAAATATACACAGCTAGCTAAAAAAAATGCTCCTGCACATGTAGATAACATTCATTTCGATTATACTGACTAGCCAAAACCTGAATTGGCTCTACTACAGGATATATACTGCCAACACTGCGTACTGAGGGGACAGATCTCCAGTATAACTTATTAAGCGCAGTGACGTTAAACAGGTTGGTAATTTGGCATAAATCAATCATTAGCTTGCTGCTGACGGACCAGCAGCCATTACATTACCTGCCGACGAAAAATTGGGTCAGCAGCCAATCTGAAAAAGCGACAGCCTTGCCAGCCATATTGCCCTCACTATCATAATTTAATGTTATTTTTCTCACCGATGTCTCCGAAGAAATACGGCCGAGCGGTTTCAACCTCCATGGTTTGTTTTCCTTCGCTCGCAGGATCCAAATCGTTACCGCCGAACCGGCAAAACACGAGACGTTTGTAAACAGACGCCCCGACGTAATGTTTACATGCGGCAAAAGTCACGTGGCGTCACTGACGTCGCCGCTGGAGCTCGAATGGAACGCCGGGAGTTGTAGTCTTTTACACCAATGCACATTTGCCAACTCTGTGAAGACAACTATCACTGTTTATTCGGCTTGGAAGATAAATAACATCACGTTACATTATTAAACAGCAGCAGGACTGTAACTTGAAACCAAGAAAATGATATTTCATGATGCAGCAGCAAAGACAGAAAGTTATTCCTGAGTCTCATGCCAATAGGATTAATACCATGGCGTATCAGGGCCATTGTCAGATTCCAAGTTAGCTTACGAGAAAAAGAAATCACAAATTCAAAAATGAGAAAAAGAACCCTCAAAAATCCCAAGATTATATGAGAAAACACTCTTTCTTTTACTTTCTTCAGTTTGACCTCAACAAATTCTAAAATTGGATTTAGTAACAAGAAAATACTTTTTGCCCAGAATCACATTATTACCATAAGAATCCAGACTTTGATAAGAAATTACAGCGACCTGGATCTCGTCCGAAGAAATACCATGCAGGCCTGTTTTTTTCTCTTAAATTTGTGGCTTTATAATCTCAGAATTTTTGAGTTTTTGTCTTATAAATGTGTGATTTTTTTTCTTGTAAATTTACTACTTTAATCTCTGAAATTCTGATTTTTTTTCTCAGACCATTACCCCCCACCTCCTCAAGTTCTGTATTTTTAATTTTTCCCCTCGCAAAGGCCCTGATACGCCGCTGTGGATTAAAGAGACAAGCCGGTTGTATTGTTGTTAGAGGAGCTCTAATGGGTGACGCTCTTCTTTAGTGTGGTTACATGTCAAACCAGCTGCCCAGCCCCTCTTCACAGTGTGTTAGAGTTCATTTGGAGATCTGTTCACGTGTCAGTCTGCAGCGGTGTGGGACAGTCAGAGTACTGGAGGAAGCTGCGGATACGATGCGATATGTCCAGCAGACCTATGACCTCCTGAGCTCTGGTACCCAGCATCCTCCTCACTCTGATCCTGCACAGCTGCTGCAGGCTCAAGGGTATACCTGTGGAGAGGAGCATGGCACTTAACGAAGATAAAGACTGATCAAATACAGATAACAGCTACTAAAAACTGCGAGAAGATCAGCCTGTTGTAAATGAAGTTACCCTCTATTATCTATTAGGTACCATTTCAGTGCTTTGATTTATTTTTGCTACGTATCATTTTGTATGACTTAAGTTTGTTTTTTCACTCATTTTGAATCAAAACTGTCCAACCTCCTAACAGCTCGTGTCACACCACGTTGCTGTGCCTGTTAACGTGATGATGTGGTCTTACTTTCATAAAACCTGAGGCAGGTTTCGGAGGCGGACCCGGGCATGCTGTAGTCTCTGGGTTTTCGTCCCAGGTTGTCGCTGGCGTGCACACTGCCCCCGAACTCCACCAGCAGCTCGGTCAGGTCCACCATGTCGACTCGCGCTGCGTGGTGCAAAGCCGTCTCGTGGAACTTCGCCGAATTCACATTGGCACCTGCGTGAAGTTAAAACTGATCTCAGGTCTGTTCATGTGGGTTTGGTGAGGGTCTTGAACAGGGCCTCATAATTATGGAGAAAATAATAATCCAGATTACTTTGTTAAATTTGAAAATACATTGTTCCCAAGGTCCTATGTTCCCCAGGTCTGTGTTCGGGAGAATTAAGGTTAATGTGTGTTATGAGGATATTGAACAGGGGAACATAGAACCCTGGGAACACAGATTCACTCCCAATTTTTTTTCTGTTTTCTGTCTGACCTGCATGCAGCAGCTCCCTGGCACAGTCCACGTGTCCCTTGGCACATGCAATGTGGAGCGGGGGGCCGAAGTGAACGTCGTACGCCTCCAGCTGGGCGCCGCTGGCTATCAACAGCCTCACTATGTCGACATTACCTGGCAGGGACACAAAAACAAAAACAAAAAAAACGCCAGTCATCGGCAGTCAAAGCTTCTGGCATGACAGGTTGAACGCTGCCCCGACTCCAACTCTGCTGTGGTTGTACCTCGTATACAGGCCTCGTGCAGTGGCGAGGCGGTGAGCGCGGTGAGGGAGGGGTTAACTTTGGCCCCATACTCCAGCAGCAGCTTGGCACACTCCAGACTACCAGAGGCACAGGCGTTACAGAGGGGAGTGCTGCCATGGATGGTCCTTACATCCACCTGAGGGCACACACATGAATGTAAACTACCCCATTCATTCTTCCACATCTTAACTGTAAATACATACATATTCCAGTATTTTATTATATCATTTTACACACTTATATACTTGATATATTGATATATAGATTCTATATAGATATGGAAGTTTCAAAGTTCTTGTGGGAATTACGTTTTCCCCAAATGTCATATGAGTCACAAAATATGAAGCAAAAAATTATGTAAAATCGACCCTAAAGATGATAGCAGGGTTAAACGGGGGAATAAATTAAATCAGACTGACTAATGACCCCACAGAACAATTCAAGTTCAATGGATGGCTCCTCCATAACTACATGACAAGCAAGCTGCTGTTTCAGTTTTGGGGCTTTATCCCCAGGGACAGGACATCCCACCTGGGCGCCGAACTCTAGCAGCAGCCGGGCGCAGTTGGGGTGAGCCTGTATGCAGGCTTCATGGAGGGGAGTGATGTTGTCCACGGTCACCATGTTGACCGAGGCTCCGCTGTCGATCAGCTGCTTCAGCTGCAGAGCCCGGCCATGGGACGCCGCCTCATGCAGGGCAGTCCGGTCTGCCCAGAAACCTGAGGAGTACAGCACAGACACCACAGTCAGAATGTGGCTGTATTTTTCATTTGCATTCATTCTTATTTCGATATTAATTTTTGTTTTCAATTCAGTTTAGTTTCAGTTAGTTTTCAGAGTGGGTTTGCTTATTTCAGTTTAGCTTTAATTGTTTAAAAATGTTTAGTTTTAGTTTGGTTTTAATTAGTTTCAGTATTAGTTGTAGTTTTTTTGTATTATAATATGGGAGTGTTTGTTTAGAATAGGTATTACAATACAAACACTATTTTGGGCAAGACAATTGACTCCCAGCCATTAATAATAAATTTGGCCAAACTGTCAAAGACTAAAGCTAAAGACTTTTTTGGAATATTTTTCATTTTAGCTACTTTTAGCTACTACAATATCGTTTCAATTACTTTTTACTAGTCTAGTTTTTTATTCCTATTTCAGTTAAGTATTTTTTTCCCTCCACACCTAGTTTTAGTTTTTAAATTTAGTTTTAGTTGACTATAATTATAACCTTGGCAGACACACGGTGAAACTTTAACTCACCACTACCTCGCTTAATACATGCCTATTTACAATAAACAAAAAATAACTCATTAAATATTGGGTTATTGATATTCTATTACAAGAGCCATGCAAAACGTCTGCCACAAAAAGTAGTGCAGCCGGACGTTGGCTCCGTAATTAGTCAAGGCGCAACGTTTTCAGCGGAGTGATACCAGTGTGGGGAACGTTACGCTGTGTAATAAACAAAGATAGGACTCTAACCGTCTCTATCCATAATGACGGACTTTCAATATTTATCAAAAACTGTGCAATTAAAGTTAACAACAGTGCTCACCGATATCGCAAAGAAACGAACGGCGTGCAGCTGTCACTTCCATCTTTTAGCGGTAGTCTAAGTCATGGTGGAGTTAGCTAAACAAGGCGACAAACCGCTGAGTGAAGGAGCCTCCGTGTTTTCAAGAACGGCGCAAGTCAAGTCTACGCTACACGTCATTGGCTGAGAAGCAGCACGGAATCATGGGAGTTGTAGTTGCAGAGGGAAGACAAGTCTAATCCGCTCCATAAGCCTTTTGTGGTTCTTAAAAATGGTGTGCGACAATGATTGGTGAGGCTTTACTGTATGCTGTTAAAATGGATCATTACTCTATTATAACTTTACTGTGTGCTTGCAAATATTTCAAAAAATAAAATAAAATGAAAATGTACTGTACATTTTCACCCAAGTACGTTGATTTTGTATTGCTCTTGTTTGGCTTTTGTTTGCTCTTAATATTCCTCTTTGCTGTCTATCGAAGCACGAAGTAAACTATTTTTAAATGTGCTGTATAAATAAAGATTTTATCATCATCATTATTATACACTACACAGCTACCACAGGACTCTTCAAAAAGAAATCTCAAAATTGCCATGAAAACTCCCCACAACATAATTCCAGCACCCAGTAGTTTTAGCAGTGTCATCTTCTCTGTTTCTGCAATGCCACAGCTTATTTAGCTACACTTTATATGTCAATGAGTAACCAGTAATATTGCTCTGTTCAGCCCGGAGTCCAGGGATGCTTCAGTTCACCAGTTTCACCGGACAAACAACTTGCTTTAATCAACAGAAATGCAGAAGTGTGCATTAGTTCCCCATGCTGGTGTTATATTCTCTGCACAGTGCAATAATGTATTTGCAGATGACGTCAAAGAGCAACTCTGAAAATCAGAAGTGAGACCAAGTAATGAAACATACACAGGTTTGGTTGTTGACAAGTTGTTTTTGTTTTTTTTCACTTTGCAGTACAGAAATCATCTGAGCCCCGACATTGTTTTAGAACAGTTTAAAACAGATGAGATATCACAGGGCCCCAGTCAAATCAATACTGCTGCAGTAGACATTTGGTCCTTCTAAAGCAATTACAGTTGGCGTAACCAAATCCCCCCCCTCAACCTGCCGTTAATGCCTGGATGTTCCATTGTTTTGCATAATACAGAAACTGGCATGTCTCCTCTGTGACATTATAAATGCTCAAGCGGTTGTGAACAGGTTCAGGTAGGTTTCCTTTATGATGGACTATACTTGCCCTAGTGGCTTGGCTGTACGGTGCTTTGCCTAGGTCTGGCCAAGCGCTGGAGATGACGTGCTACGCGGGGTACAAACAACAAAATATGTCAAGCCCCCTCTAAACCACTTGTCCTCACACATGACTATCTAAGCTGGTGGTGGTTGAGGTACGGCCTCACACGGCTGTCAGTTGTATTCAGGAAAAGGTTTTGCAGGGCCTGAGCACACCCTGGCCACCAAGCCCTGTGACGAATACTCAGCAAAGTTCACGCTCAAATACAAATGGACGACACCAAGCCACTTGTCGCCTCGCCCTCACATGAATGATACATTATTATTATTATCATTGATCTGTAGATATTTCATATCTCCCAAACACTTATGCTTTTTGCACAGTTCGGTCCTATAAACAAAATTGGACTGACCCTCCCACACTGAACGATACAACCGATTTGATTGATAATTTTGATTTGGCATCTTTGGACTATGCAATTCTTCATCGTAATATGAAGTAGAAGAATGGATGGTATTTAGGCATAACCAGTATTCAGTGCAAAATCTGTCTGAATGTGATTAGAAAAAGCACAGCTCCCACCCTGTCCCCTATCCAGCAAGTACTATATCGTAACTCTATATCAACTTCCTGAAATGGGCAAACCAAATATACTTGGATCATCAGCCAGCCCATTGCTGTGTACATTTTTTGTATAAATTTTCCATTTTAAATTTTTTTTTTTAATTATTTAATACGATTGCTGTTGTCGGCAGCGTTGTCAGACATTCCGGAGTGCAGCGGATGCCTTGTGCCCATTACTCTGCGGCATCGCCGAAGGTGTCCTTCTTCTTGCGCTCCATCTCAGCAAAGTCAAAGTCTGTGCCCATCATCCTTTTGTAGATGTCCTTGATGTCGTCGCAGGTCGTCTCAAAGTGAGTCGTGGCATCGTAGGAGCGGGAGATGAAAATCTGTAAGCAAAGAAGAGGTCAAACTGTCAGAGAAAACATTTTACTTATATACTTATTTGGGCAATGGTGTTTTTTGGGGGGTTAGGAGGGCACAGCCTGGGTCCTCAAATCAAGCGAGAATCAGGTGCTCTTTGGAGATTTAGAACAATGTTAAATATATTCAAGTTCATCTCCTTTTTAAATATACATGCTGTGTAGAATATGGCCGGCAAACTTAAAGAACATCCAAGGCATGGTGTGTTGAAAAAATATTTAAAAGCCTTTATCATTACATGGCTGAGTATGATTTAAAAACCTGGCTGCTGATCAGAGGGTTCCAGCTCCAAGAGCATTCATCAGAGTATAGAGGAAATGACAGGAAGTACACGCCATCATATAGCAACACAAATCAATAATTAATAATGTTCCTCAGCAAAGACTGTACACTAAGGAGCACATAGTACAAATACATATGGAAAAGAAGAAAAAAAGGAAAGACAAATTTGGTTCTCATACTCAGCCATGTAATAATAAAGACTTTTTAATATTTTTTCAATGGAATAGTGTACATACAGAATAGTGTACGTTTTTAAGTTTGCCAGCCATATTCTAAACAGGATATTTATTTAAAAAGGAGGCTAACTTAAATATATTTTACATGGCTGATCTAGTGTTACTGTGTTGATAAAAGTGACTTTGGTGCTAATACAGGTGTCAAGGCTATAAAATGTAAAATAATACCATGGACAAAAAAGGCACAAAAAGATAACCTCAAATTTTAAAATCATGAAAACATTTAATTGTCCCCTCCCCTTTATTTAACAGACATTGATTTTTCTTTTGAAGAAGGGGAACAAACTACAGAAGGGTTTCCTGTGCAGCCTATTTTGCTGACACACAACGTTCCCGTGCCCAAACACTGCCTGCAAAACAGCACAGTGGTATCAGCAGAGGCACAAGTTAACCAGCGCACACTCAGGAAACCTCTCACTGTGTGTGTGAGAGACAGAAAGAGAGAGAGAAAGAGAGAGATGTAGTGCAGTGTGTGTAGTCTCTTTTCCTTCTGCTGATATGTTGTTCGTAACACACACTCTTCTATGATTTTGTTGTGAGGGGTTATGGCTACAAAGCAAAAGTGAACTTTTTCTCACCAAAATATTATATTTATTTTAAAAAAAAAAAAGGTGCCATGAAAATGTCACATAAGAGATAAACCCTATCATCTATGTCCAACATCATACATTAGAAACACCTGCTTTTCTGTATTTACTGCGTTCTTATAAATGTCCTGCTCTTTGCCTCTGCCCTGATTAGGTTTCATTTAATTTCACTCAGTGATAGTATGTGACAGTATAGTAATTATTAGATGGATTACTGTCTGCACTGAAAGCAGCTTTATGCATTTTTTTTTTACACTGTCAAATTCACTAACTCAGTCGTACCTGGCTCTCAGTGCCCAGATCGGTGGGTGCATACAGGTCACTAATGCTGATGAACTTCTGCTCGATGGGCTGCAGCAGGTCCAGGGCTGGCTTGATCTCGCTCTCCGGGTCGTTCGTCTCCACTGTAGTGCTGGCGATGGCGATGTATTTCCCCCCGGCCGCCACGTGGTGAGCGTAAGAGATCATGCACACGTAGATGTCTGGAGGCAGCAACACAACATTTAAAATGAGATGGTTTTAAAGGGAGTAAAGCAAGACTTATAACAGCCCTTGGGTCACTCTTACTGCTCACTGCCCTTTCATCTGAGGGAAATGTTTTATTTTAGATGATGCGACATTTTGTGTATATATTAAGGGGACACTCCAATATTTAGGGAAAAATACCCTTTTTCCGACTTTACGCTCATTCATGCTCAACATTATATATGTATATGGATACGGATGGAGCCCTCTGTCCATATTCTGCGTTCATTTCATTTTTTTCTATATTTCTGCACATTTTCAGAAAGCTTACAGATATGGATGAAACAGAGCAGTACCATTGGAAACCATGGGGGCAGTGTAGTCAAGAGTTCAGTCTCAAGCGAGATCAGTCTATGAGTTGAGACAAGACAGAAGAAATTTTTAAAATATATGAGATGGCTTCATTGTTGCTGTAAGGTTTATTCTTTCACTTTGACAAAGCCAGGCTCCCACCTCACATAGACCTCAAGTCTTTAAGCTAAACTAACATAAATGCTACCACTGAACGTACAGAGGTGAAAATTGTATTGAACATCTTATTCACAGTCTGGGTAAGTCGGAAAAAGGGTGTTTTCCTGTAAATGTTGAAGTATTCCTTTAAGCAATGAACATTAAACAACATTTTTTATCATTTGGTTCCCTCTCATGAACAGTTTCCTGCCAAACTAAAAAACATTTTTCTAGTTTTGTCATTTCGTTCACTGACATTTGCTTTTATTTAATAACAAAGAAATGAAAGAGCCAGTATTCTGTTGTCATTTCCTGTGTGCGCTCACCGTGCTTCCTGTTGACCTGATTCTGGGGGATGATTATCTGGCACGAGTTGGCGTCGTTGGTGTTCTTGATGGGGTGACTCAGGATGCAGATGGCCCGGATCACCTTGCCCACTTTGTTGGTGCGGTCCATGACGTAGCTGGGATCGCAGATGAGCTGCTTGCACCGGGCGATCTAGAGAGAGAGGTTAAAGGTCAGCGCCTAGATGGATCAGATCCATTCAATGCAATTCAATGCTGCACAGTTTCAAATGATGTAAAGTAAAAATATATACCATACTGACAAACACAGGCTCTAATGAGTCAATAGCTCAGTATAGAGCAATAAAAAGCTATAAACAAAATGCTCACCTCTCCCTCAGACTTGACGCCCACCACCTTCCCATTCTCGAAGATGATCTCTTCAATGGGCTTGTTCAACATGTAGGTCCCTCCATAGATGGCACTCAGCCTGAAATGTAACCACAGTATGAAGTCTACACACATAAGAACCAGTCAGGCCCTGCTATTCGCATTTGCATTGAATTAATCTTTCGATACGTGATTATGCACATTACTGGCATGGCAACACTAATTTTAACATTTCCATTACTCTTTATTAGGCAATTAAACCATAAATGACAGACTTCTGCTGAAATTCACCATTTCACAATATGCCAAAATAACACATTTGGACTGCATGCAAACACCTGCATGGTTTGTATCCCAAACTGCATGGGATTAGCATAAGGTGGGCGTGTCCACCCGTGGCTGCCCAGAGAACCTGTTTTCATTCAGACATCTGGAGGTCAGAGGTGTAGGGACCCCTTTGAAAATAGCCATGCCAGATTTTCCCTTGCCAAAATTTAGCCTAACTTTGGGGTATTGTTTAGTCTCCTTGCCGACAACCTAGCATGATTCCTTAATGGCACGCACAATTATTTTCAACATAAATATTTTGGTTGGGCAGGGAATCTTTTCGGGGGTTAGAAGTATCAATAACATCAATTTAAAGAAATGATTGTGAATCAGTAAAAAATAGACTGCAACGCATCATCCATTTTTTCCCCACCTAACCCCACCACTGTGTGACTGTATCTATCCACTTATATCTAAACTTGTCATGCATTGCTGTGTGTGTGTGTGTGTGTGTGTACCATACCTGGCGAAACCTTGGGGCATCTCTCCCAGGCCGTACAGTGGG
>OMLB01003096.1:27316-41790 GCA_900302555.1 Myripristis jacobus
TGCCTCATAATATCTGAACCTGTGTGTGTGTGTGTGTGTGTGTGTGTGTGTGTGTGTGTGTGTGTGTGTGTGTACCATACCTGGCGAAACCTTGGGGCATCTCTCCCAGGCCGTACAGTGGGTAGAGGTACGGACTCTTGCCATATCTTGCCAGAGATTCGCTGTACAGCTTTATCCTGTTTATTGCGTCGATGCAGGGTTGATTCAGGTAGCTGAGCGGAGGGCGATGGAGAGTTTTTATAAATCCTCACAGTCGAGACAGATGGCAACACAATATTTGAAACTAAGGCGTGTTGCACAATACCAGTGATTCTGCATGTTTAGCCTAATATGTATAAAATGTTTAAACCTCACATTTCCGCTCATCTTTGCTGAAAGTGAGCAGTGGTATTTTAGATCTCTGATTGCATTATCCTCCCTTTTATCAGCCACTGGTTTCCATTCATTCCACTACGATATGAAAGTGGACTGAAAAAAATAAAAATGAACCCCTGCATGATTCTCAGGGGTAGTAAAGATTTGGTTTGTGACTAAATTGTAGTTAACAGGCCAAACATTCAAAATCACTGGTATGGTCCTTTAAGTTTTTAGGTAGAAAGATCACTCACTCGTCTGTGCGGTAGAGAGCGAGGGAGTGGCCAGTAAAGTCTATGACATCTTGGCCCAGGTCAAACTTTTTAAAGACGTCTTTCATCATTGTCTTTTGGGGATCGACATCCTCCATGGTTTTGGGGTCATTCTCGTCGAAGTTGGCGATGAACAACAGGAACTTTCTGAAGCGCCGTTTCTCAAATATGCCCATCAGACCTTTTCGGGGACAGTTGGATTGTTAAAATTAGAAAAAAATTATCTATATACATGCGCATGTAGTAGAGACACACACAGTTGTCCATGTGCAAATAAAACAGAAGATGTTTTGCTTGCGGATACACAAAAAGCTCTGGGGTAAACTGCTTGTACAATCCTACATCAGTAATACTTCACTGTACTTGCAGTGTGTCTTACCAGATTTAAGGGCCTCGGCCTCAGTGGAGGGGACTTTGTGGATTGCACCCTTCTTGTACACAAAACTGCCTTCAATCACTTTGAAATCCAGGTAGCGAGTCACCTCTGTGATCAGCAGCATGCGGACCAGCTGGCCTGAGCAGAGAAAGAAACATCAACATTAACCTCTCAACCAAAAACACATTAAGGGGCCACTGTTGACTGTCATCCAGTAGGCTATTAATTGATCAAATTCTTTGTGATCTTGATTTCCCAATAAGTGCTGTTGGTACAGCCAACACACCCAATTCACCAACTTAGCTGGTATCAGGTTAAAAAAATTACATGCCTACACACTTCTTTCAACAGGGACCATCAGCAAGTTGCACTTCCCTGTTCACATGCAGGTGGACAAGTTCAGATACCAACGAGAGGAAGGTGGATGGGTCTTATTAGCGCCCTCCCTTTTGACGATAATAATAAGGGACCTTTTTTGTCTGTGTAACTAGAGCTACATTACAATAGATATGAACACTTGGCTGAAGAGCTAGAATTATATTACAGAATATATGAACAATGGGCTTTAGAAGTTGAACTAAGTCACAATAGATATGAACAGGCTGTATAACTAGAACTAGAGTACAGTAGAACTAGAACTAAATTACAATAGAGATGAATTGCAGGCCATATAATTAGAACTGCATTGCAATAGATACAGACAGTAAGCTACAGACATAGAACTATAACAAAATAGATACAAACAATGGGCTTCAAACTCGTTTCTGGTTTGCTAAGCCCTGCAGTTCAGCTCATGAGTTAATGATGCAAAGTAAGGAGATATGTGATCGTGCATACCGTTGGCCATGAGGAATTTGGGGACGAGGTCCACATTCCATTCCCGGCCTTTCCCCATTGACTCAGGAACAGCGCCGGGGATCTTGAAGTGCTTGTAGACCTGCAGGGAAGACACGGAACGTAAGAAAAGACAGTGAACACAAGCTATCAGCAAAATGTTGGTAAATTTCCCGGCTGTTTTTGGAGGGGAAGTTAGCACAATTTCTATGTATTCCTCAGTTCAAAGAGTAGGTGGCTGGCCAAGGAAAGTCAGTGATGATTATGGAACGCTTTTTAGAGACAGCAGCGTCACAAGGTGCATTACAGAAAACAAAGTATGCAAAAAGAAAAAGCATAATTAAACGGATACAGAACAAGTACAGTCAAAAGCGCGGGTCACCACCTACTACAATCCACATAGCAACAACAGTGTTCTGCAGATTCACTGCTCATGCGGCTTTTGTAAATTTTTGAGGTTTCCGACCAGATGGGGCGCAATCACTGGCTCTTTGTTTGCTCAAACATGCCTGAAATTGAAAGTTCACACAATGACTCAAGGTCCTGGGAAATTCAAAACTCCAAGGCCTTGCTGTCTCTGATGAGCACACAGCGGGCTTTAAAGACAGTTTAGTTCAATCTGCAGTTTATTCTTCCTCCTGCAAGTATTGGGACATTTTTGGTTGTAATGCCAACATCTAATAATGTTTTTTTTTTTTTTTTTATCCTTTACCTTGCACACAATACAAACATTTTAACCTGTTAGAAGTTTTAAGAAATGTTTTATCTTATTTGGACGTTTCCTAATGACTTCACTTCAATATATTTTTCAGTGCAAACTAAAGAAAGATGTACTAAATCATACCATCACAGTCATAGTCATAAATCACACTACTGTTGTTCTAGACGTCCCAGTATCACTTTTTCCAATGCCATACCAAGTACAAAATTGGAACCGAACTGAAGTACCAATCCCATCCAATACTTTAAAGAGTGCAGGCTTGGGACTGTTTATTTGGAGTCAATCATCGGGAGCTATCTTGTGTCTGACATAACACTGAAGTGCCAATAATATCTATTTAAAGCTAAGTGAAATACTGCTTTTCTATTTGAGCGTGAACCTATAATATTTACACATCTATCCAATCGCTAACAAGATCAGAATACCTGGCAAGCGGGCAGGTCTGTATTACAATCCTCACTTGACACTCTTCCTGTGTCAAAAAGTCAAGCAAGGAGGGCCAGAGGTCAACTTACATCGTCAAGAGGCGTGATGGAGGCGCTCTCGCCTCCGTAGTAGGGGTTGCGGTCCATGTGCAGAACCTTCTTCCCCTTCACTGACATGATGCCTGACAGAATACATTCCTGTTGGAGAAAAGAAAACACAAGAGGAGTTAACTTTAAGGTCAGCAGCTGTTACATAAATGACTGGAGTGTTTTTTTTTCTTCAAATATTTTTATTAGAAACATTTGTGCAATAATAAGGGCAATTTGTGTACCAAATATGGGTAATCTACCCTGTATTTGGCCTGTATCGAAGTCCACTCTCAGCCATGCTCATATTTGATTAATTTATCATCATTCAGATTATCCCAACAGTTTAGATTTTGCTGCTGTGGTTAAAAATGTGGTAAACCCATCCCTTTTTTCACATGCCATCTTTGTTGCAAATGTTTTGAAAATAAATGAATGTGGTCCCTGTCTGGCATGGCTCTGTCTTTTCATCCTCTGATCTGTGGGGATAAATGTTTTGGCCATAGTGGGCTGGTCCAGTTGGCAGAGAGTGCTGGAATGACTGCTGCTGTGCAAAGCAGCATTCATGCAGAGCGCCGAAAGTCGGGTCAACATGTGCATAATACTTTGGCAGGGCTCATACAATTTCTTTCTAGTGGTTTAAAAAAAAAACGTTTAGATTAATTAACATGACCACAACAAAACAAGACTATCTTTCAGAGTTGCTACTGAAAATGTATGTTCCAAATATTGTGTATGAGCCTCTCTACAGCAAATGAGAAACACACAGACACCTAGAGTTTTCTTTCTTTCTTTTTTCTTTTTTTATTCTAAACTGAAACAATACTTTGCAACAGGCCTGACCAAAAGTATGGGCAGCATTTACTTGAAGAGGTAAAATAAGCCATTTTTAACTTTATCCATGAGACTGAGACAGGCTTGATGCATAAACACACCCAACAGAAAGGCGACATTGGTTTCACCATCTCCTTGACCAGTTTTTAACAGGTAAGGCTGCTTTGCTCAAATTGCCACAGCTTGTCCAGAACATTCAGGAAAATTATAATTTTCCATTACATTTCCAAAACTTGGAAACTGTATTTTCAAATTTAGAGATTCTTCCAGGCATTTATTGCCTAGTTTTATTGCCAATTGGCTAGCTCCGTAGTTTTTGTTTTGTTGTTGTTGTTTTTTAAACTTAGTTAACCCTGAGCTTATGTAAGGCAATATAGGGCAACATAGTACTACACTGGTTACAGATTAGTAAAGCGATTAATGTCACTGTTGGTTGCCTGTAAAGTTGGCTGTCTAGGGGTTGACACCAATTCTATCGTCGCACTCAGGGTGAAGAATCCACCAAATGTCTTAAATGTCACTGTGATGGTGTCCTCAGTTGTGTAAAACACTGGTCACTTTTCACAGAGAGCTGGGAAGCTGAGGCTCGACACATTTAGCCCCACTTAGACCTCGACACTGGTTCGCGGCTCATATTTCTGGTGGTGAAGACTTCCAGGACAGAACACAGGATCCTTTATCATCCTCTTCTGCAAAGGGAGAAGCAGTTGCTGCTGTGCATTAGCCTCACACAACAAGGGCTAAAAGGATAATCTACCAATAATGTGTGCAACATACTGTGATCGTGATTATTTCATTTTGATTACAATTATTTCAGTGAACTTTTAGAATTTTACAGTACATCAACTTGTTTTAATAACCAAAACTAAAAAAAACTGAATAAAACTCACTGATTTTTTTTAACAATTCAAATTCAAGCCAAATTCTTAGCATTAACTGTAGAAGCTAAAAGTCATGTGTTACGACTACATACATGGCTTATTTTGCAGTCCTTCCCTGAATAACTACAGAAAATGGCTTTGGCCACATCAGCCTGACATTACCAGCTGTAAAACAAAGTTGTGGTTTGATAAAAACTCCAGTGTAGTTGAGCTCTGTTTAATAGCAAGACCCCAGGAGAGACACGCCCAGTGTCATTATCATATCTGACATGTTTGTGTTGAGCTAGGGGGAGGATTAGAGCTGTGACAGGCCTTCAAGACTCTGAGAGACTGGTACTGCAGAACGAAAGCGTGCATGTTTGACCAAGTCTGGAATTCACGCTGACCAAAGGCCTTAATACGATTACAGCCGCTGGTTTGTAGGAGCAGCAAAATGTACTGCATCATGTGATGGTGTGGACTTTATTCTGAAACAAGACTGTCCCTCCTCAACAACACTTCACTCTCAGGCAAAAGGACAAGGACTTACTACATGTTATAAAGCAGCACTGACACCGTTTGAACTTCAACTAAACTTTCTTGTTGGTGCAGCTGCAGCAGACGATGTGTATAAGCTGTATATCGCAATTATTTCCACAAATAAGAAAACTGGCAACAAGCCTGTCCAAAGTGCTGCTACTTGAACTGGATGCCAAAAGTATAGTTTAAAAAAAAATCTGTCTCTCAAATGAAGGCTAATAACGATTCCTCATCATCATTAGTGCTGGATGACATGGTTGAGATTAAAACCACACTTTAATATTCATTAGAAATAACATTAAGAAATCAAATTAATGTTCATCATTGAGCTGAATAGTACCACTGGGCATAATGTTAAATTTCACTTTCTATGCAGTCTAATGACAAATTTTGTCAATTATTAAATAAAAATATGCCTGTTATCATCAGTTTGGACAGAACTGTCACAATAACCCAAAGCAATTATCTATAGATGATCACCAATAATACTGAATTTTCAGCTAGCGTCATGATC
The DNA here is from genome assembly GCA_900302555.1 of Myripristis jacobus. Lineage (NCBI taxonomy): Eukaryota > Metazoa > Chordata > Actinopteri > Holocentriformes > Holocentridae > Myripristis > Myripristis jacobus. Next base: position 33,134 of record OMLB01003096.1, read on the forward strand.
ACGACGAATAAAAAACAGGATTATTACTGCAGGAATAAGAGTGCAGCCTTGCTTGTTATGCTTGTTAGCCTGAGGTTGTTGTGGGTGAGGTAATAGGGCGGAGGCGGATGAACATACTTCTATGACTGGAAAGCAACAACATAAACCTCACAATGCACCTCGCCGTCATTTTCAGTGAGTGAGGTCACCTGACCCTCTGTGTGTGTGTGTGTATGACCCACTGACTGTGCTCTGTTATGACACAGGAAGTGATACGGTAACTGCTCTTTGTTTCGGTACAAGGCGATAAATTAGGACAGCTCTCTAGGGGCCAAAACCAGCTTCCCAGTTCTGACATCATAGTAAATACAGGCTCGGTCTTTACTTTTAAGCTTTAGCTATTAAGTATGCAGCTGGCACATTCAGCACATCTGATCTTACAGTCTGCAAACTCAACTTGCGCTTTCTCATTAACTTACTCATGTTGTTCTGTCAACCAGTGCTCTTGCAAATCAAAATAAAGAGAGGAAATTCATTGCTACTCTATCAATATTGTGATATGAGACTCAATATTGTCTTGGATTTTGAAGATCATGACATTGTGATATGCGATATGTTGAAAAAATTCTGTTATTTTCCTCTACCTGCTTGTTCATTGCATCTACAGTAATGTCTGTTTATGTTTAACAAAAATCACTTTGGTGTAAAAATCTATGATATCGCCAGTTATATCAATGTGTCTGGTCAAAGATATCATGATACTGGGTGTTGTCTATACTACCGAGCCCTAATTTACAATCACTTTCATAAGCCCTTTTTAAATAGAGATCCTGCAATATTGCCATAATGAAGACCTGTCATTTCATCGGCTTCGTTTTTTGACATTGAACCAAACAAAGTATAATAATAATAATAATAACAATAATAATAATAATAATAAGCATAATACTGCCCCGCAGTGTGATTTTAGAAATCAAGCCAGGATGTATATCGCATAACGTACACGTTGCTCTTCTCCACTAGATAAGATCCAGCGATACAAAGTCAGGCTAGAAACCTGTAACGCCTCTCCTTGACCTGATTGTGAAATCTACTCTGCTATGAGAAAAAAAACTCTCAAAAAAACGCTCAACTTGTCTGTTTGACCCACCGTTGGACCAAATGCAATCCACTCTTTAACCATAGATTTTTCTACAACCTGTAACCGGACAAAAGGGAAGAGAATGAGTGGTTTGCCCATTACCCAAAATGCATGATAAAACCTGGGTATAAACAGGGTCTCCGAAACCTGCACAAATTCACTTGATTTCTTTCAACTGCATGGGGGAAAAAAATCAATAAATATATTAGCAATGGTAAAAAAAACAACAACTATAAATTCATGAATAGATTAATAAAGCAAGATAATAAAAATACAAGAAAATTACATGAAGAAACACTTGGGATTCCTTGTGTTTAAATGCTTGTGAAAGGTGTCTGAATGCAGTGATTTAATACTTAAAATAAACCAATATATCCCTGGATATAAGGGTCTCTATAGGGGAAATATCACTTCAAATGGGGGCCTGAAGCTTTTTCAACCTGGAGGTCCAGAACATAAAAAAGTTTGAAGACCTCTGGGCTTGATAAAGTATGGACATGGCTTAACTGACCTGCTGCTTTAACTGAATACAAAACACATGGTGTAGTTTACTCAAATCTTTTCTGGCTTCAGTGTGCTTCGTTAAAGGATACAACTTTGTCCCAAGGCATGGAGATTAACGCATGCAAATCAAAAATGCAACCGCGGTTCATGTATTCCTTCAGGACACAGGACTAAACCACACCGGAGAAAAAAATATTAAATTAGACCAGGCCGCTTTCAGGCTTTTTCTTGCCAGGAACCAAATAGACACCTTGAATGATTTTGTCCCAAGGACCTAATATGGGAAGGACTGCATTGCTGTGTGTGCTTTAAGGCCACGGACAAAACTCGGCAGAAACAGATTCTGTGTATTGTTAAATGCCAAGGCTTTAACTTTGACAGCTTTGGCTTGGAGGACTCATGGCTGTAGACGAAAACATAGTTAAATTCTGATGTGTCATGGCGAGTCCCCCCAGCTGACATGTGACTCGAGCCGACCTGCTGCTGCTGCTGCTTATATAAATATAGGCTTTGACACAGAGCCGGAGGCAGCCTAGTCATCACAACCTCAGCCAGATAGTAGCCGTCCTGCTGACAGAGAGGGAATGAGACTGATCTAGCGTACAGTCAGGCAGAAAATGCAGCCAATAAAACACTGTAGGCACACAGGGAAGCTCCCGGTTCAACCTTTAACACCTAAGCTGCATAATGCAGGTGGGAGCATGCACGGAACGTGTGAAAATCAGCAAAGCCAAGTCAGATGTCAAGAGTTGGTCGGCTTTTTATAGTTCAATAAGTGACACACACACCTGAATCTACTGTCTTTCCAACACACTATAAGTGTTTCTTTCCAGCCACAAAAGTGTACAAGGTTGTAATCCACTCAGTGCACAGGATAAAAGCTACCAGGCCAGTGTGTAGAGACCACTCAAATCATCAGCAAAGATGATCCCCTTCCTAAAAGAGGAGTGATAAATAATCTCCCACCCTCAGGTTTTGCACAAATCACTGTCATTGCAGTCCTGGTGTACTCCTTGATTCATTTGTTGATTAATTTGCTTTGTTCACTGAACTATACCTATGTAAGGATGACCATTGGTGTTTTCGTAGAATTTTTACACAAAATAAATTGAGTAATGTGGATATGATGACTAAGCATTTAGAGGCAAAAGACTAGTCTAATAACTTGCAATCTTTAACACCTGGAGAAGACGACACATGCCACAGACATCCAAAATCCCAGATGTTACCTAGTCTAATATCCAATTTATGGATACACAATATATGATCGGCCATCATATTATCATCTGATAAATGAAGAATTTAATTATTGTTGTTGTGCCAATAGTGGAATTTCAGCTGAGTCTTTTCTTACAAACAGCCGTGGGTTCTTCCATAGCTCTTTGCCGTGACATTTAAGTAATTTAAGTCCCTCTATAGCTTGCTCTGTTGGTTGATCAACAAAATTTTCCCCACCATTTGGTGGCATCAGTTTTCACCTTAGGAAGCTGAGACTAAATTATTCTCTTCACATTTTTGCAAAACCAACAGTAATCTTACCTGTTACTGCATTGCTACCAGCCACAACAAACAGATCGACCCTGAAACTCCATTGTCAGTGCATCTCTGATTACAACGTTGATATACTGACTTATCCCTAATTACACCCTATTCACTTTTCATGTCTTCAGGTTAAAAAGCTGCTTAATTGTAATTGCCAATAGCATCGTAATGTGAACCAGACTGGGTTTAAGTCTGAGATATCTCATCCTAAGCCACTCCTCCATGTGTCATTAGTAAGAGACAGATGGGAAACCCCATCCCCCAGCCACTTAACCTATCAAAATGCTGAGGAGAGGAGGACATGAGCAAGGCCCAGGCTGCTGGGGACCGCAAACTGATCTAACTCTCTTCCTAGAGGTAGTTTCAGCAATAGTATAGGTGGTAGTGTGTGGCATTGAACCCCAAAAGAGGAAGCTGTCAGCATAAGAGAAGTGACTTCATTGATTTATATCAGCGAACAATGTCCAGCTATTTCACAGCAATCACAAGAAACCATGTTGCATTAGTTCAGCTTCAGTCTGCAGGTACTGGGATTGTCATGATGTTCAGACTGTCTGTCTAGCCCTTGCAGAAAAATATGCATGCAGCGAATTCACTTTCAGTTCCTCAGTGTGGCACGACCACACCCAACTGTGAGCTAAGCCACTGGCCTTCCCACCAAACCTTAAAACCAACCCCTTTCCTCTTGCCTGCCAAATCCCCTGTCAAGGCTCACATCTCACCCCAGCACTGGATCAGCTCTGGCCAAACACCTAAAAAGACACAAATCTCACATTGCTAGATGCACTGAAATCTCGTCAAATCAGCATGATGGTAGTTGTGTAATAACATTCTCAAGAGTTGACAAACCGGAAACTGCAGAGAATTTCACTTTACAGGAAACTATCCATCAGTCTCCAGGAAAAAACCCTAAATTCATCACGAGTTTTCCCTGTCATGCCTCAACAATGTAACCATGAAAAATTTACAGCGGGTCAGGAGGCCAGTGTGCGCTTTCTTGTTAAAACAGAGCACAGCATACACAGTTAAAACTTGCCAAGTTCATTTCCGGGCAAACAAACAAACTAGTACATACCAGAGGAACGTAACAGCCAGCCAAACTTATATCGGGCCTACTACGATTAACTTTTTCATGCAGAAAGTTCAGGGTCGGTGCATGTATGGTTAACACCATTCACATGTCGAGCCTTGTCGTCTGCACTCTGCATGTTGTGTTATTTACTATTGTATGCACTGTGGTTTAATGTGATGTGTCTTTAGCAATTTGTGAGATCTAAGGCAAATCCACATCTGTGAAAAGTGGCTATCTAATCTACACTCTCTGGCGTTAAAGTCGCTGTCCCGCAGCAATGCTTTCCCAGTAATCCAATGATCAACAGTAGCAGTCGGTTTCCTCCTTCCTCCCATTCAACTCCCCTGACAAGCGGAGAAACTTCCATTAGCTGGTCACTATCAGCTGCATTAACGGACTTTGGTTATCTAATACGTGTGATCTACAACAGCTCGTACACACGGTCTACCTCTACTAGCTGTGCCAGCCTGTTGAATCAGCCGCCGAGCGCAAAGTTACGTTAAGTTACCACGCATCGTACTTTTATCAGATAAGCGGCTAAGTTAAGTCCCCTAGTAACTTAACTTGCGCCTATTGTGAAGTACAGCTAAGAAATGCGTTGAATCCGACGCACCTCGATCCCGGAGGTTCGCTGTGCACATAATGCAAGACGAGATTAATGGGTCAAACTGACACGTCGTTGCTGTACAGTTAGCCAGCTAATTAGTTAGCCGCACGGCGGCTAGCTAGCTAATTAATCATCCGAGTAAGCTTTTCTTGGTTGGACAAAAGCTGCTTTTACTGGCGCCCAACTTTCAGACAACTCACCGGATGATTAACCCTACCCAGCTGTAAAAGCACTGATTAAACCATTTCTATAGCCACGACAAGAAACCCAAGAATTATAACTTGTTTAGGCTCGCTTTTATGTTTTTGAGTGCGAATAGTTTAGATGTACAATTCGCTAGCGGTTAGCTACTTTGCTCTCAGTTACCGTTAAGTAGCCACTTACTCTTGGCTAGCTACTAAAGCTAGCTAAACGCTAGATGTTGTGCCGATTAGGCCCAGTTAGCGCAAAGCCCAAGACGTTAACGTGGAGAACAGGTTGCAAATCACTTCCAAACACCGCTAACACCGCTCGGTTGGATTCGCCCTCACCGTCAGTCCGGTACCCAGCACGATAACGTCGTATTCTTCATTCATTTTTCCAAGTTTTTGCGCTTCTACTTGTGAATATCGGGTCCGAAGAAAATGGAGATCTGCAAAGCTGGAAATGAAAGGGGCTGCGGTTCAACGTCAAGCGCCTCAGAGGGGCGGAGCTTGTCGTCTGTCAGCAACCTGTCTGATTCACAACCTGAGCCCGGCCCGCTGCGGCTCACCGGGCTACAGCGACCTGTGTGGGACTGCACCTTCAAACACCATAAACTCTCGCTAACTTTTTTTGTTTATCAGCTGAGCTCCATTAAAACCCGGTCATATAAACCTCCAGACAATCATTAGAATACAAACTGTGACCAAAGTTTGTGTGTCAGGTATGTTTCTTAAAATAAAACATAACCACTTTTGTTGCAGCCAAGAAAGCAATAACATTGAATTGGCCTCATAGAAAAACGTTTGATACATGGCAGTCACTAGTTAAAGAACATTACACAATGGAATAAAAAAAAATGTTGAGATTGCAAAATGTAGGGTAACTGTGGTGGCTTATGATAGTGTTACAGTTTTCCTATGATGTGGGGTGTGTATGTTACTTGGTTTGTTTTGAGGTTGTTCTTTGCTGTTCCCGTTTGTGTGTGTGTGTGTGTGTGTGTTTTCTCGTCTTTCTTTGCCTTTGGTAGAATTTAAAAAGAAAACTGTTGTAGCAACCAGATGGTGTGTTTGTGTAACTTTGCCTAATAAACATAAAGTTGAGAAAAAATAAAACATAACCTTCCCCATTCACCCCCCTCATACACATCAAATTTTTCCCTTTTAAATTTCATTAACTATCTAACTAAATATCATGTTATAGTTCCTCAGTGTCATCCAAACAACTCAAACAAATGGGTGTAAAATGTTGATATTTTCTATGTTTTACACAGCTCAAACAGCCTGGTGTCAAATAGATCGCAAAAAAACTCAGCTTGACTGACACTGAAAACTCACTATCATGTTAATTTCATGTTTATCCACTTGTCCCCATTAAATTAGATGTCATGAAATATGAGGCAAAAAAGACAAAGTCAATCATGTATTTAGAGGTGTTAAACACTCAAACTGAACCCCCAGATAATAGGAGGGTTAATAACCAGCCACCAGTTCCAAATTCACCAGCAAATCAAATGTTTTGTAATGCATTCTTACTTCACTATTTGTGTTGATACCTAAATAAACCTAATCTTACTCAACACATTATCCTGCTTGGTGAAACCAGAAACATTCACTAAGTTACATCTGAATCAGCTGCTTAAAAAACAAAAGAAAAGAAGAAAAAAAATGAAAATACTCTGGAGTAAAACATTTATTATACTCCTTGAGAACATCAGCCCATCCAATCGAAACAAAAGAAATCAGCTGAAACTGTTTTTCTTCAAAATAATCAGTCCAGCCCAATATGTGCAAACATATGGCAAACTCATGATAGGATTTACTTACTTTCTTTTGGCTTTATTAAATACAGAGTTCAAATAGATATTTATGAATATGATCTGTATACAATGTTTTTGGCTCTTTATGGCGTCTCTGGTAAGCCACACTCAAACACTCGCAGCATGTGTGGTTTCGTGGCGAGCTGTTGTGCCATGGTGCCCGATGCATCCTCAGTGTCCTTGAGTCCCAGCTGCAGAAGAGTCCTGGCGGCGTCTGCGTGCTGCCCCATGCACGCCATGTGAAGAGCTGGCAGATGAACAGAATAAAAAGCACCATCTGTAAAGGGGTCCTTCTAATATCTAATAGCAGAAGTATGATTCCAAAAAAAAAAAACAAGGAGAAATAGAAAGTAAGGACTGATAAAAATCTCAGCAGGTTCCTCCCAAGATTAATTGAGAAAACACCGCATTACATCCAAGCCAAATACGTCTTGAATTACTTCTTGGATACCACAGTGACATGCATTCCCAGCACCAACATTTCACAAGTTTGCTGCTGCAGGAAAAGCGAGGCGTGATGTGCTGCTCACCGGTTCGTCCCTTTTTGTCCCGAGCATGAAGATCCGCTCCCAACGTCAGGAGTGTTTTTATAGTCGATGTGTGGCCTTCCTGAAACACACGGGGATGGAAGAGAGGTTGCTCAGTGTAACCTGCCACCATGGTGTGTGAAATTTGTTTATATCCAAGTCACAGCTGATTTTTTCGAGCACATTGTGTTTAGTGCATCGTTAAGCACTCAACACGGTGCTTAGTGACGTGGAAAACACACAAAGTGCCGCGATCTTTTTCCCCTCCCGAAAAATAAACACATTCATGTGCTGGTCATAAGAAAGGCCTTCTCAGAGAACAAATGGTACCTGAAAAATTGCTTGTCAAATTGTACTTAATCAACAACTTTCTCAATCAGCAACATTAAGCAACTAAAACAGAACCTGGTAACCTATCACTATGAAACAGTTTCTAAAGTATTTGCAAGGCAAACTGTAAATAATGTGATTGTTTGTTTTCACTGAATTGTCGGGACTCAAGGTTTTGCAAATGAACAGATGACCTGCACAACCAAAACAGCAGGAAGCAAATGCAGAACAATAAAAAAAACTGCAACTATTTTATAATCCCAGGTTATATTCTCCACTATAATTTCTTTGATTTGGTTCAAAACACAAATAAGAGCTTTTACATTGGCGCACTTACAGCCACGTTTCCTATTAACAAACTGAAAAAAATTAACCAAGCACAGTCATGTGGTCATGCAATTCTGCTGATACTGAAAAAATTACAGTCCGAGCGAACTGATGTGTGGACGATCAGACTAGTTTATGAGTTGTAAATGCAAAAAAGTGTTACATCTTCTATCTTATCCAATTCCAGTCCAAACAGTTTCATTGGAAAATATATTTTTAAGTTTGTCTCCTTTTTAAAATTAACACTGTGTGTAAAATATGACATGCAAACTGCAAAAAATATACAAGGCACAATGTTCCATTGAAAAAATTAGTATGATTTAATAACCTGGCTGCAGACCAATGCGTTTCAGCTCCAAGAGACATCAGGGTGTTCAAATTATACTTAGCCATATAATAATAATTTTTTTCCAATGGAACAGTGTTCCTTGGATATTTTTCAAGTTTGCCAGTCATAATCTACACAGGATCTTTATTTCAAAAGGAGATAAAAAATATATTTAAATATAGTCTCCATTGATCCAACACTCTCCAAAGAGCACCTGATTCTCGTTTGCCTGATTGAGGACCCATGCCGCACTCCTCATCCTCCCCCCACCCCCACCCCCCCCCCTTTTTTTTTTTTTTTT
>OMLB01003103.1:5088-24157 GCA_900302555.1 Myripristis jacobus
TTACCTGCCACTCCACTATTCAGACTTTATGATTTAAAACTCATGACATTACCGAAGAAAAAGGGGATGACATTGAAAAAAAAGAAAGAAAGAACTACAGTGATTACTAGGGGACCAAAATACAACAGGACCATCTTTATTCCAGGGGATTACAGGCTGTATGGCTGGGTTAACACAGGCACCAAAGATTTGAGGCATCTGATATTTTCATAGCTGTTGTGGAAGAAGTAACCTGAATGATATTTCCATTTCAGAAAGATCAAGGAGTTACGAGGTTACCGAGTTCGGCAGCTGTCTCAGAAAGTTATCCAGTCTTTTTTTTTGCAGGGAGCAGGCTAAGAGCAACTTGAAATCCCCTCAGAATTCGCCACAAATTTCACCACAAGGAAAGATATATAAAAAAAAATAGAATTAAAAAACAGATTTCCTTCCTGTGTGTAAACATTACTTGTTGGATGCTTCAGGCCTTAGAAAATGTGGCCTCGCTTACTGGTGGAGTCAATAATGAGAAGAATGAGTAATACTGCTATAGCCTATAAATACTCAAATATATAATAGAGCTATAAAATGTGATTTGTTAACATAAGCAACTGTCAGTTTGATTTTAAAGTTCACAGTCTCAAAATGATGAAAAAAGGAGTTAAAGAAGGACTTTTATCAAGGGAAGTTTCTTTTTTGGAAAGTGAGAGGTACAAAGAAACCACAATAAACAGTCAGGTGACCTAAACAATATAAATGACCTGAACTCACTACACTCAGTCACTGAAGCTACACAGGCAAAAGAAAAAAAAAAGAAAAGAAAAACACTTTCATTTCAAATCCAGTTCAATGCACAAAGACACAGTTTGGTTATTTTGTGAGAAATACGAGATTCAAGTGATTTTTCTATATATATAAAAAAGACAGTAGTTGGCAATCACAAGAGGACAGAAAATCACAAAATCTCAAAGATGGAGGGGAAGTAACATGACATGACTAAGGCAAGTACAAAGAAAATACAAAATGCCAAGATTTTCAAAGGAACATAAGAAAATGTGTTCATATCCATACCAGTACTTAAATAGTACATTGAGTGGTTAATGACTGATATCAACAAACTAAAAAGCTTACTAACCCATTCTGAAGATTATTACATTTAATATTTTGCCTATAATTTGGGAGAAAAATAACTGGACATTTTTGTGAGATTCCACTCACTTTAGGCATCTCCTAAAAGCAGCCCTCCTGTTGGACTCAGATCTGAGTGACTGTGACATGCTTTTCTGACCACTCAAGTCATAAACCATAATCATCATCATCATATTTTCAATGCCCAAACAAAACAGTAACTGGTTTCCACACTGGTGGTTGTGGTCAAACCCACATTTCTTCCCCAGGTTCCAGAAGGAAAAGACAAACATATAATAAGAGGACAAAGTCATCACCTTCTCACAAATCTGTAACAAAGAAACATCCGTAGACATTAAATGCCTATTTCTCTTTTCACCACATAGGGATAAAAATGACCGCTCCCTGTCAGGGAAGTGATTGCAGTAACATGCATATATGTGCTATGTGGAATAAAGGTGAAAAAAGCAGGTGCATACTTTTTGGTGCATACTATATTTCTACACATTTGTTAAATTATTTTGTTAAATTTCTAATTTCTTGTATTGGCAATAATCTAATAATAAAACCGTAAACATTTTGGCAGGTAGAAATATATTAGTATGATTTATTCATATTTACAATTTAAATGTTTGACTTGATGCAGGCAAAATGCTAAGGTGTGTCCCTTCTTACGACAGATGTGTGAGCTGCTGACTTCTCTGCGTTTTAACTCACAATACAGGTGTAAGACAACACATGATGTAAACACAGAGGGAGTAAATGTGTGTGTGTGTGTGTGTGTCAGACAGTGGTGTGTAGGGGTGTTCCTACAGTGTGTGTGGGGGAGGAGGTGTGCTCGGAGGAGGACAGGGAGTGGGAGGAGGATGCCTCCCTCTGCAGCTCCTCCACCTTCCTCTGGAGCTCGGCCCTCAGGATCAGCAGCTCCTTCAGTGTCTGGTGCACTGGCATCTGAAGGACAGCACAAACACACACAGGAGACAAATGTCAGAATGTTGCCAGCACTTCTGGATGGACAACTCAAAAATGGAGCCAGCCTGAGGTGAGGCTGGGGTGAAGACATAAACACACTGCTGGCAGCAGCCATGCTTTGTTCAGCCATGATGATGATGGAGGCTTTTCTGTTTTTCTGCTGAAAAGTGCTGAATTGGGGTCAACACTAGCAGCCCCTAAACTTTTTCCATGCCGGGACCCACATGTAGAGGTACTGCTTGTCCTGTGAGCCACCACATACTTTGTGAAGTGACATGAAGTTGTTAATCTCTCAGTGTGCTCATATCCATCGTTACGGTGAACATTAGCATCTGATTCAACTGTTATCACATCACTGAATGGACATTATCAGTTGTTAGTGCACCTCTAGTCAGAAGCTGCTATTATCTACACCTATCATCAGTCGCTATTAAACACTCAAACACTTTTGTTAGCTTAGCCTTCATTAGCTACATGGTTAAGGTTAGGAAAGGGTGATGGTTAAGGTTAGCAAACTTAACACAACATTTGATAACATTAGCACACTAATGCATAGGCAGTGTTGGCTTTTTGCAAAAATAGTTGAATTTTAGATTCAGAGAGAATGTGAAACATTACAGACAACAAGAAGTTCTTTTTTCAGGAGTTTATGTGCAAATGAATAAAATGTTTTATTAATTGTTGAGCAATAAATGTAATTTCAACTGAAAAGCATCAGGCATAAAAATATTGAAAAATATTTTACATGATATTTGTTGTTTTCAGGCAGAACACTTGTTGCTCTGGGTTTTAAGAATGTGTCCATGTTGTCAGCTAGCTGAGAGGGCTGCTACCACTCACCAGTCAGTCACTTTTTAACAGGGCATCATGGTCTATGGAGCTACAGTGGGGTCTCATCGATGCAGAAATTGTGCCACCTATCATTATAGGCCTACACTGCATGATTTAGATATGCACTGATGCAGCCTTTTCATGCCCCTACTGTCTCCATGCTGGAACCCCCAAGTCGGTCGGGACTCAGGACCCAGAGTTACAAAACCCTACTATGGATATTTTATCACTATTATGTTTTTGTTTTGAGAGTTCTTGTATGGAAATTTTATACAATTTGAGGCATATATTGTTGACCTTTCACGTACCAGCCCAGGAATCAATAGCTAGACTGGTTCCAGTGTTACAGGTAGCTGGTTAGGCAGGCTATGTAAATTTGCTAACCACTACAAGTGGAAAGAAATGGCATTTAGGTAGATACTTTTATCATTTCTGACTGCTTACAAGCTTAATCATTCTGGTCCTAAATGATTTTGCAGATCAGTTTGCTGCCTGTAAGCTTGTCCTGTGCTAAAAAGGGGCATGTAAAAAATTATAATAGTATTTAAGATCATCTTAACAATGTCCAGTGCTCAGTGAGCATCTTGATCAAAAGATGGGAAATAAGAGTTTTTACTGGAATAGATGTTGAAATGTTAGCTTATTTTATTATTGGCAGTCCTATAGAGGCAAGGGGAGCTGCTAATAATAGAAAACCAACCCTCCACATGACAGATAGTGTGAAAGGACAATTTAAGTAAAATTTAGTTTAGTACAGACATTACATATAAAACTTCTTTATGCAACTTGGTTGCATTTATGAGCTGTGAGTTGCGTTAAGTTCAAGCAACTAACAGTGAGAATGATGAAACCAATATGCATACTACAGAATTTATGTTCATGAATTTCATTAGGTTATTTAACATACCACGTCACCTGTCACCAAAGACCAGGCGCCCAGCTTTTCACCATTAGAGGTCAGGCTTCAAACAGATTTGAGTTTGGGGTTCAAAGTTCCACTTTGAATAACTAGACCTGCACAAGATCCAGCCTACCTGTGGCCTCATGCATGGGTTCCAGCGGGCGTAGTAGCTGGTCCAAAGCTCCAGATGTCTGGAGGAGGCCAGCGGATACAAAACATGGTGCTCATAGTCCACATAGAATGGATTAGTGAAGTCCTCTGGCTGGCTGGTGGGGAGAAAAATCAAACAGCCAGTTAGTTTTGTAAGTCGTTTTTTGAATGGCTGGCAGTCACTCACAAAAATGAATGAATGTGGCGTCCGTCTTACCTGTTGATGTAGGACCACAGTGAAACTGTTTTGGTCTGCACTTGCTAGAGAGGACAGAGAAAAGAAAGAAATGAAAATTTGCTCAACAACTGCCGATTAGACTGTGTTGAAGCCCAATGAGTTGATGCAGCAGTGGTGTATTCTTCAGTACTAAAGTGATCGATGAAGTTGTGCTCTGGATGATTCTAAATGATGCCAGATAATGTTTCAATGTGTTTTGAGGTCACTGGGGACATTTCTGTAAACAGAAGATATTGACTTGCCACAGCTTTCAGCACTGAAATGTATAAGCTGCTGTAGAATGACCTGATATGTGCTGCTATTTCTACCCAATTAGTCCTTTTTAGTCCATATCCTCAAATCCGATACCCCTTTAGCCCCTTTGGTCATATCAATGGGGCTAAAGAGGTATCACATTTGCCCTGGGTCCGTGTAGTGGTAATTCTTCATCTTCTTTACTCCTGCATTTAATTCTTCCATACTCTGTGCTTTCTTTGTGTTATTTATTTCTTTGCTACTGTTATGAGCAGTTTTCCAACTGTAAACTTATATTAGTTGTACACTGTGTTAATTTATTTTAACTGAGCTTCTCCAAAAAGGGTCTGGATCCATCTTCCAACATCTGATTTATGTGGTCCTCTAAAACGTCATTATTGAATCTATAATATCATCATCTGATGAGAGGCATGAAAAAAACCTGGGCTCCCCGACTTGCCTTTATAATTAGCATTTGTGTTGCATGAACTGGCTTCTTGCGAGAGTTACATTGTGATCATGGTCTTGAGTAAAGTAAAGTACAAGCTTGGCACTGAGACAGACAGTGTTTCTAAACTTAAGTTCAGTCATGAGTTACTAAAAGGCACAAGAGAGCTGAATTATTTGCCAACACATGACCCTAGAACAACAATGTGTTGTCTTCTGTGCTAATGTTTTTTGAATCACCATTACTTGATGCAATCTACGAAAGGCATGAAAGCCAAGGGACCAACAACAGTGGCACTTACAAAACTGTACAAAACTGTGTCCTCATTTTGAAGATTTGGAAAGTGCCCTGAAAGATGCAAAATTTACCAAAAATACAGCAGCGCCATCTCTTGACCAGCAGAGGTAATGATCACTGAATATGGTGCTTTGCTCTTCATGAAAGGCATCAACAGTCGTTCTTCCTTCCCGAAAACTGGTTCTCTATACATTCTACTTACCTTAGTATCCATGATGAATATCTAGATGTGGAAAATGTCCCCCTAATCTATTAGTGAGTGAAGTATACCATCTAAAATATCGAGGTATCCCCTTAATTGTCAAAAACACGTCTAAAAACCCACTACACCTGATAATAAAGTAATGCTACATACCTTGTCCACCCTCTCCTGTTCGCTGTTATACAGGAATGTACCAAACAAACAACTGTAGAGGTGGTCCAGCACTGTGATGAGGAACAGCTCGTTGAACTCAAAGGCTGCTGGGAACTACAACCAAGACAACATAACATGTACTTAAGTAAAACTCTTCAATCACTAACGACAAAAACTTAGTTTGATTTGATGACTACAGCCGTGTAGGGTAGCAGCTCCCCAGGCCTTGATGCCTGGTTCAAAGGTCATCAGAACTGGGGAGGAAGGCTGACCTGTCGTGTCATCTGCCAAACGCAGTCGATGAACTGGAGGAAGAGAGGCGAGCGCTCTGAGTTGGCGTGGTTCTCATCACCATGACCCACGCGCTACAAGAGGAAGAGAGGTGAGTTGCATCAAAGTTGTGTCTGAAACGGATGTATTCCTACTGAAATCACCTTTCAGTAGGAATACATCATTCCTCCATAAACTAGATGTTATATATATGTAGCTATAAATTCAGAATCACTGATATCAGATCAACAATCAACAATTCTGACGGCTGATGTGCTGTGAACAACGCTAAGGCATGAGAGCGTAACAGACAGACTCTGCATGTTGCAAGATGGCAGAGAGTCGACATCTGTTATGCAAGCATGTAGTAAATCCACAATGAAATTTTGAAAGTGTCTTGCTTCCTTAATTTGATGTATTTTCTGCACAAACAGGATACAGGGTTGGAACATAGCAAGCGGGCGAAGAGGAATCATTCACTAATGGGACAGCAGTTAAAGAGACAGAGGCAGTTTTATCCAGTTTCCCCTCAAGGGTCAATAAAGTATCTCTGATTCTGATTTATTTGTTGGAAGGGGCAGAGGAGTGGTCAGTGATTGTACCACTGGTTGTAATTTTTATGTGTGCGTAGTGTGTGACTAGGTACACATAAACATCCAACATACCCCCATTTGAGAACGACTGGTGTAAGGTAATGTTAGAGGCAATACTTTTTATGACACCCTTCAGGTTTAAAGGAGTTACTGATTCTAAAAAATCATTAGCTGTTGCAGCTCATGTGCACCCCTCCTTCCCTCGACCCATTCCTTACAGCAGCAAACTTGTGTCCAAAACTGACCCACTCCTTCTCCACCAGGACCTGAAAACACACGTTCACAGACATTACTTTTTTCAAGCTAACAGGGTTATTTAGTTATTTATTTGTCATTGTTGCTGTGTGTGACCTGGAATCCTCTGAGAGTGCGGTAGTAGCTGTCCAGCATGAGCATGGCCAAAGAGGTGAGCTGGGTGGTCCGGTCCCAGCCGTCACTGCAGTGCACCACCACAGACGTCTTCCCAGACTCCAGCTTGTCAGCAATCCTCACCGCCCCGGCCAGCAGCAGCTGAGCATGATGGGATCACAGGTTAGCACATAAACAGTAGAAGCAAAATCATTTTTTAACTTGAAAAATATTGAAACAAAATGTAAAAAATCCAGGTAAAGAGCTGCCAGCTTTACCTAATGCACTGTGTAGTAAACTTTCAGTAAACTTATATACTGAAAGTTTATTTCCTGTATGTCTGGTGATTTTAGTTTACAATATTCGTTGTTGTTTTTTTTTGTTTTTTTTAAATACACGTAATTTTGTTTTTACCATTTTTCCTGGTACATTTTAGTTAATAGGCTGTTTTTTTTTTTTTTTTAGGGTGGGTAATTTTCTAATCATTTTCTTGTAACTTCTTACTAATTACATGCCGATTTTCTGATAATTTTCTTTAATTCTTTTTTTTCTATTTTCTGATAATTTTCTAATCACCTTTTTTCCCCATATATTTGAAAGACATCAGGTGAATTTGCTCAGGTTTCAAAGGGTTAAAGCAAACCTGCATATTCTCTCTGCTGTGGTCTATTTCTCAGAGGAAAGGCAGTAGCATCTCTTGTTCTAGCTCTGCTTTCTCTGCTACTTAGTACTAAATTGGTAACAACACCCTGGGGAGTCTCAAACACTGACTGGCATCTCCACTGTGTTTCCATTTCACACTAAAACGCATTAAAACACAAGCAGCAAAACGGACTAGAACACAAATCATCATTTGTTTTTCCGAGATTAGTAGGAAACTACTCTTGTGCAGTTAAAGAGAGAGAGGGGGGACAGTGTGTTTATATATTTGAGTGTGTGTGTGTGTGTGTGTGTGTGCAAGAATCACCCGGATGTACTCCAGCCAGTGTGTCTGGTCAACAGCTGAGTGCCAGTGGGCTTCATCTATGGTTGGATAAACAACGTCCTTCAACTTCCTCAGTGATTCCCGCATCACATGGATGTTGGGGATCTCCAGGAAGTTCAGCTCCACGTTGGGGTAGAAGCTCTCACTCTCATACCCTCCATCCTTTGCCTGGTGGTGTGTGTTGAAGCGTATAAGCATCACTGTAATGTCAATGATCTGACACTTGAAAATGTCTGAACAGCATGCTACACAATAACTGGCCACATGATGGGGTGTTATTCAGTCGGACTGTGGCTTAAAGCAAAACTGAACTTTGGTGAAGTGTTGGCTTGTATTGTTAGCTGGGTGTGATGTGAGTCCACATGGTGGTGAAATAGCCTCAACAGAACTTGGCCTTCGCTTTGATGACTTCCTCACTATTCACCAGAGGCGCCAACAGCACAATATGACACCATGAAAAACTGTTAAAGCTGTTTAATACAACAGAGACCTGAAAGCTCTGGGTGATCCAGTAAAAAATGAGTATCATTTTTGTTGGTTTCCTCAGAGCAATTTGCCATTGTTCAAAGAAACATAATCAAATCACCTCCTGCTTTACTATCATTCTGATTCAAACTATCTGATACCTTGTTGGTGTCTGCCACACTGCTCTGCCGGGCATCAAAGATGGTGAGCTTGTGGGACTGGGCGTTGGCATCCATGATGATCTGGAGGAAGCGCTCGTCCTCTTTACAGCGTCGGTCTGAAGGTCCAACTAAAGGCTGGCTGCAGCGTATAATAGTGGCTTGGGACTCTGGGTGTATCCAGGACAGGACCTGCAGAACCAGGAGGCCTGGTTAGAGAGGGTGCACTGTAACATCACCTTGAACTTTGATAGTGTTGGCTTGTGTGGCTGCCTTGTTGTTATATGAGTCCACATGGTGGGTCCCCCGGGGCTGCTAATCCACAATACTGTATTTGTATCTCTCCCTTCACTTCCATAGCCAAACAGCTCCCAAAATGCGAACAAAGCAGATTATGCTAATATAAAAACAAAACGTCCTGGTACATATTTTTGAGGAGATTATTTTTTGGTATTTCTGCTTTATTTGACAGCTACAGCAGAGAGAGACGGGAAGAGGGAGGGGATGACATGCAGCAAATGGCCCAGGTCGGATTTGATCCCAGGCCGCTGCTTTAAGGACTTAGCCTTGATACGTGGTACATGCTCTACCAGGTGAGCGCCCCCAAACAGCTCACCTTGTGCCAGGAAGAAACAACCTGATAGTACTTTAACAACCAATTGTAATTACACAGAAAAAGTGAGTATCTTTTATATTCACATAATTAACCTTTTCAGCATTATGGAAGTGGACGGAGACAGAAATATATACTATATTGGAATAATTTCAGTTGCTGCAATTATTAACATTTTAATAATTTGTAAAGCAAGAACTATGTGAGATTTCAATTAGTTAGTTGACAGTGGTTTTGATCTCTGATGTAAATTTGCTTGACTCATAGGCTTGGATGCTGAGGTGCTGAGAGAAACTCCTTTTCCCTGTTAGCTGAGAGTGACAGTCAGACTGACCGGTATGCGGTGCTTGGCTCTGAAGAGAGCCACACGTTTGATGTCGTCTTCCTTGATGCTAGTGGGGATTACTAGGACAGAGGGATAGGTATCACAAATCTCATAGCCGCTGTTCATTTTACTGATGGTCCAGCTCTCGTTGGGGAGACCCTGAAACAAGACATGCAATCCAAATCACATTTAGCATCAATGAATCTTGACTGAAGATTCATTATATATTATCATTATCCTTAACATTAAGGCTGCACTGATTTGCAAACATCAATTATGCTATGTGAATTGATAACGTATTAAACATGGCTGCAGAAAACTCAAGGTCCAAGTATGACAGTCCTCAAAAGTCTCATTAAAAGTCCAAGTCTAACAAATCTAATGAATACAGCATCATCTTTTGAATCAAACTTCAAGTGAAGGAGGGAGCCTGATGTCTTAGCCAGTTCCCTCCCTGCTTGTTAGTCCATGGTTACCTGTCTCTTGTATTCAGCCATCGGGTCGTACACCTTCCAGCCATCCACAGGAAATTCCTCCTTGTACAGGAAGGCAAACAGGGGCTGCAACACCACAGGAGAGTTACTGACAGGACCATCATTGCTATCAAAAATGATCAAAAATCACATTTGTAAATATCTTATGAAAGCACTGGTAGTCATCACTACAATATCAATATCGAGGTATACAGTCAAAAATATTGTGATATTTCATTTTGTCCATATTGCCCAGTCCAAAGGCAGAGCACTGACCAATACTCTACTACTCCTTTATTTTAAAATCCTGCTGGAGCTCACCAGGTTATTGGAGAGGGGGAAGCCGTGCTTGGCCAACACGTCTGCCACTTCGGGTTGTTTCTCTTCTCTCTTATAGGCAAACCTCAGACTCCTCATGTCCTGGTACAGGGAAAACAATTCAGGTATAAGGTTGGCAAATGTCTGACTGGTATAGAGCTGCAGGATTTTGGGTCTCTAAATGTAACAACCAGTAATGATGCAAATTCAGCTGACCTGAATCTGTCTAATGCATCACGATGAATCTCAGAAACAGAAATGGCCTCACAGTCAGCTGTTTCTCCATGTTATTGCCTTGGTTTGTAGAGGAAACATGATCTCAAGCTATTGTGTACCTAAAGTGTGTGCCTGAGTGTGTTTGTTTGTGTGTGTGTCCTACCTTGCAGACCAGTTCTAGCCCTCTGGTGTTTTCTCCGTGGTTTGGGACACTGATGGTTTCCAGTCGACTGATGGCCCCCAGGTTGACATCGAGAATGAACGGAGATTCCTGGACGAAGGAAAACTGGGATTACCATCAATAAAATAGGACTGGAGAGGAAGGATAGTGGATTCAAATGTTCGGAACAGCTAAAACCGAATTAGGTCGTACCCTCTCCAAGCTGGTGAAGTAGAGCTTGTAGTCTGTGATGGTCAGAGTCCCAGTTACCAGGCCGCTGAATGGACAGATGTACATCATATCCTTGGCTGGACATCACATACACACACACACACACACACACACACACACACACACACACACACACACACACACACATACAAAGTGGTCGGTTTTACTTTAATACTGTCCAATTTGATGGATTGTTTGTTTGTGCACAGACTGTACTTTCGTCAAAACATTTTAAATATAATGTTAAGTTAAAACCACATGAAACGTAGCGTGCTACAAGGCATATCCTAATGCTTCACAAAAGAAAAAAGCTTAGCTTGTACTGTTCATCAAATATACAATGTGTTCCTGACATCTGCCTCTTACATCACTCGTTTCCAGTGCTTCCAAAAATCAAAAGAGGAGTGTAATTACTTATATCCCTATGATTGTTTATCCAGGTGTTGAGATTTCTGGGTTTGAACTTTCTTTCTAGCCTCGACTCTGGAACGAAATCCCAATCCACCCAACCCCATCCTTTGACATCACTGTTTGGGGCATGGCCAAAAGTGAAAAGTCTGAACATTTCAATCCAGAGAGAGCAGTGCTACTGCAGTTTTGTGTTTAGTGTTAAAGGACCATACCAGTTCAATTGAACCACATTTTTCATTGCAACAAATTATTTTGCAAATCATCCGGGAGTACTAAAGACTTCAGAGGACAGATTTGAAATTTTGGTCAAAACAGCCACCTTCTAATGTTCTGCTTCTGCTCCTAACAAAGTCATCACCATTCATAAACCATAGAACTGATAATTGGCTGTGTAAAGCCAGTGTTTCCCAGGGGACTATTTTCCAGGGGAGGGACCAATTCACTCCCCCCAATTTCAGCTCTTTTAGGAAACTCTTTTAGGAAAACTAAGGTGGGCAACTTTATTACAGTGATGGACTACTGGTGTGAGGAAAGTTTGAAGTCTCTGAAAGTTCATTGTCATATTGTAGTGGAATGAATGGAAACCAATGGCTGGATAAAAGGGAGGAAAAATTATTTCAGAGTTTCAGGAAAAGATCAGCAGAAACGTGAAGTACCATTTTGTATATTTTATGTTAAACATGCAGAGCCACTGGTATGGTCCTTTAAATATAATGTGTTTTGTTTCAGCAAAGACAGATGACAAAGGCACTCTTTATCCATGTGCAAACGTACTCATGGACCTACAGAAACACAGGGTAAACTTACCCACAGTCTGGATGCTCTCTCCTGGTAAGAGAGGAACCTGGTCCTGATCCATTTGGACCTGTCGCCTGTCTCTCAGAACCTGCCGGTTCTGCACAGAACATAGACCAGTCAGCTGGACACAATACAGCCAGCATAACCCTGCAGCTTAGGACAGCCTACAACATTTTACTAAGCACACTATATGTCTATGACAAAGTTTTACTGAGCAGCAATTTGTGCAGGTGAGCTGTTCTTTACAAGCGCGGTGCAGAGGCAAGGTGGTCTGGTGTTGAGAGAAACCATCCTTCAACCAGAGGAGCATGGTTTAAACTGCTACTCTGCTGATGTGTCCTTGAGCAAGACCCTGAATCCTTACCAGCTCAAGGGGTGCAGTCATATAGCTGACCCTGCCATAAATGAATGCAAACAAAAGTGACTATGCCAATATATAAAACAAGTCCTGGTGCTCATTTATTTCCATGTAATTATAATTATTTTTGATAGTACTATCAAGTCATTTCTTTCTTGCACAGCGTTACTATGCGGGAGTTTCCTGCAGACACCAGATCTACTTTCCAATTCAAACAGGAAAAATAGCAAGAGAAGAGACATTTAATCTCCACAAAAATGGGCACCGGGATTTGAGACTCTCTTTTGTATTAGCATAATCTGCTTTGTTCACATTCGTTTATGCACTTAAAGTGTTATTTTGGGAGAGACAGAAATACAGTGTTGTGGATGAGCAGCCCAGGGGAGGACAGAGCAACTAAAGAGGATATTTCACCCCCATTTAACTATACAGCACAACATTCTCTAAGACTTCAGTTTTGCTTAAATATCAATTTAATGTGTTTAACTGTTGTCTATTTTCTATTTGTCTATTTTTCTACTTGTTTTTATAAATACAGACTTAGATGTAAAAAGATATACAACTGCAATCATTCTAAACCTTTGTTAGTGTCTTATTCATATATACATAACATGATGTATGGTAACTGTGCCGCCCTCCTTGTTTGTGTGGGGGAGAGGGGAAAAAAATACAATAGGGGATTAACTTCCAGAGCAGCTCCAGCACAAAAGTGGGACAGCGGAGACAGCAGAAGGAAAGCAGGCAGGGATAGAGGTAGTTAGAAATAAATTGGTGCAAAAAGAGAAAGACAGAGACTTGCCAAAGCATCAGGATCACTTTCTCCTTGGTAAGCAAGCCCTTCATATGATTCCTGGCCCAAGGGAGAGCAAGCGTGGAGAGGAGAGAGAAAGAAATAAAGAGCAGGAGACAAACAGAAAATAGCAGAGAAGAGGAGAAGAGAAGAAAAAAGGAGAAGAAAAAAAAGGAGAAAGCACAATGAGTTAGTACAAGCAGAAACTGAAAGTAATGCTGTTCTTAGTTTTTGCGGAAGAATGGCCGGTGGTTTCCATTTGCTAGGAGAGAGACACAGGCAGGAAGTGAGAGGTGAGTGTACGGGGCTCTGTGGGCAGTCAACAGGAAGCCAGTTCATGTCTGTCTTCCAACATCATAGACAAACCTGTCTACATTCACACCATATCAAGAAGGTATATTCAGCCTCATACAGCTCAACGACACAATCACATCCTATTTATTCGAGAGAGGATGTTAAAGCATTGCAAACCAGCTATTGCACACAGCCCATCAGCAATCACTTCAACCAATGCAGGAAGTGATCTTTCTAAAAAATTAAACATGAAAACCTGTACTCTTCAAAACATTCATGCATGCTAACTTAAGAATGGATGCCACTGATCAATAAAGAGCAGTTTGCTTTCTATCTTGAATAAATTGACCTGAAAGTGAACTGATCCCAACTGTGGTAATATAGTATGTGTAACTCCAACTATTTTCAACCTATACCATATACCACCTGTACCATGGATCATTAAGTGCTTCACCATAGAGCTACTTATATTTTGCTTCTCTGAGTGCACCAATATTTTTAGGAACTGGCACCAAAGATACATCAGTCAGAATAATAATAATAATAATAATAATAATAATAATAATAAAGGGCTTGCTTACTCAATGGGTGCAGTGATAAGGTGACAGCTCAGGTTCTTACCAATATAATGGTATTTTCTACTCCATATGGGTGTGAAAATTCCTCCAAGCTCAACCTGTCAACTCCTTCCCTGTCCCAAGAAGGACAGCGTCACTGTGAGCGGTCTTCTCCAAAATGAATGAAGTGTACATGGGCCAGCAAACACCACAATTCTGAGTGGTGAAACTACAAAAGCGCCTCTGATCGTGTGTTTAAGGCGGCACCCAGACCAGTCCGGGACGTGTCACTGAACTGATGGGCATGAACAGTGATTTGATTTGAAATGTGGGTTTTTAGTCCCTGATCTCTTAAGTTTGTCTGTGACTGATAAATCACGGCTAAAATCTTACAATCTGAGCCTGGCAGTAACGCTGTTATGTTTATTTTTTGTTATATTTGTTGCTGTTGTGTAGTGATGCCGAAACAAAGTAGTTCCACCAATTAGCCAGCAAGAGGGCTGGAAAAGAGCGTCGATGATGAATCCTAAATAAATGTGTTGCTGTACATCCTTCAAAATAGTTTTCAGCTTTGGGTCACTGCTCGAAATGCTGTTGTCTGCTGGTCCAGATGGGCTCATTTTGGAGAAG
This sequence comes from Myripristis jacobus, assembly GCA_900302555.1. Taxonomy (NCBI): domain Eukaryota; kingdom Metazoa; phylum Chordata; class Actinopteri; order Holocentriformes; family Holocentridae; genus Myripristis; species Myripristis jacobus. The sequence continues at coordinate 19,615 of OMLB01003103.1, forward strand.
AACTGATCATTATCAGAACAGGGAAGTGATGGTTCAAACTTAGAGGATCTATTACACCTGCAGGGAGTCGCTAATTCCACTATATGGGTAAGAACCCAAACTATCACTTTAATATTACAGGCAATGTGTAGACAAGTCCTTTCATGTACATGGAAATATAACAGTGGGTCACCTATGACTTCTAGTGAGTGATCACCACAAGGTAAATAACCGTTAATAGAATAAAAAATAAATTCTATTTTCAGAAAGGCTTTCATTCATACATTTCCTCTAAAAAAGAGCTCTCACACATGAGAGCTCTTTTAAGCTCTCATACATGAGCTTGATCCTATTTATATTATGATGGATACTGTGAATTCACATCATGAAGATTTATGTCAGTCCAAGAGGCAGTCACATCTATGTTTAGCAAAATTTCTTTGCTTGCCAAAGCGTGAATGGGTCGTGCCTGGATATGTGTATATTTGTTGATATTATTTATCCAACCATCTCGGCCAGTCTGGAGGCTAACTGCAAGCAACGCATTTTCTCTCTCCTGTTGACTTTTGTATTCAGACTTGTATAAAACCGGGTGATAGGACATAACAAGAATTATTGCCTCTTCCATCTTTTCATAAAGGTCAGCACCAGCCAGCAGCACTGCTACTGGCTGAGTAGTCAAGTATGTCATGAACTGAATTGATTATTATTCCCTTCCCCGGTGACTGCCCCTTACAAAGGTGGTAAAACTCTCTTCTGTAAATAAAAGTGGGTCAAGTGAAACTTCTTGGCTTTATCCTCCATCACATGGTTAAACCTGGTCAAGGCTGATGACTAGTCATGGTTTTTCCACATTATCTTGGAGCCGTGCTGTTTGTCTCATTAACTAGAGCCACACACACACACACACACACAGACCTGCAGGTGTGTGTCATTGCCATGAATGTATTTCTTACGAGAGGAGCTGATAAGGAGACTACAATTCTTACCCTCAGATGCAGCCTCTTGGACACCTGGGGGTTAAAAACATCAAGTACACAAGTATAATTACACATATAAACATTTATGTGGTTTTAAAACAAATAGACTCGTTCTCGTACTCATTGACGACTTATAAAAGTTTATGATTAAAGCTAAACAATTAAGCTCTGCCCTTGGTGGAATATTATATGAATGCTGCAGAATTTGGGTTTTAGTCCGTGGAATCCTGGAGGGACAAGAGAGGCGGCCACTGAAAGCCAGAAGCAGATCAGAGGCCGTAGCATCTGAAGATGATCTAAACCCGATGTGGGAAAAAACCAAGCAGAGATAGGCCGGTTAATTGGCCTACTGATTAATCGAGCCAATAAACAACATCTACTGGCAGCCATGTCTGAGGAACGATGTTAGCGCTCCCCCTGACCTGCTGTTGTTAAGTGAAGTAAAATTTTATTTATATTTCAGTCATAAATATTCTTTTTTTAGTTTTTGATTACCTGTGAACATTTATTTAGTTGATATATATATTTTTTTATTTAAAATAAGTGCACTGCAGACAGAATGCAGATCTACTGAAGCAAACAGACTCAAAGCAGACAATGATAATAGTGTTATTATACATTTATTTCAGTTCTGCAATTTTGTGTCTACTTTGCCAGTATTAGGGAATTGTTGTATCTTATCTGCCATCAGCTGCCCTGCTCTCTAAATATTGGCATCGGCAACGAAAAAACCACATTGGTCGATTAATACGAACAAGAACCCTGAACACACATACACACACACAGGCCTACAATCCCAAACATGCATATGGGGTGCATACATACTGACACTGGTGCCTGCCTCGTACCTTGCCATCCCTGTTGATCGTGTCAGAGGGGACTGAACCCGAGATCTGACTGGAGATGGTGGCTGCTATTAGCTGTTTACACCACTCTACATGAGAGCCTGTTGGACTGGAGAGGGGGAGAGAGGGAGAGAGAGAGAGAGAGAGAGAGAGAGAGAGAGATGCACTTAAGTGGACTTGGCTTAATCTAATTCCGGCTTTCTTGACATAAGCACTCAGACAAAATAACAGACTAGACATTTTATTTCAAGAAATCATTTACTTACTTTTTCAAATAAGCAAACAATTACCTTACATTACTATTTATCCAGATTGTTTTATTGACGCAAAAACAAATAAAAATAAAATTCCCAAGCGTTGTTTCTGCATGAAGGGTGCATAAATTTATGGCACGTTCTACTTGCGTTTAGCGCAGCCAGAACACACTAATTGAAGAGATGAAGACAGCCATGGAAGTATTCCTGCTCTGTGGAATTTGTGAGGGCCAAGGACAAGTCTGTCATTCAGGTTGTTATTACCCTGCAGAACTGATTATAGGCCATAGATGGGTGTGCAATTTAAACACAGACTATAGTGTTAAGGCATGGCTACTAAGAATAATCATCATGTGCAAGGCATCACAGAAGGGTTCTATTTCCAGTGATGCCAAAGGTGTTACTTTTCGCAGTAGAAAACATTATAACATTGAGAGTTACATTTAAAGGCTGCTACACTGTAATGTTACTTTTAAAAGTTACTTTTACAAGTTGCATTCCCCCAGCACTACTGACCAAGGCCAGATGGACAGCTCTAGGAAAAGATTTTGTGGTTCCAAACTATTTCTATCTCATAATGATGAAGCCACTGTGTTCAACTTTCAGTGCTTCAGCAACGAAATTTGATTCACCCAGGCCCCACTGCCCATGTTCCATTAGCTTTTTAACCGTGATCAACCGTGTTTACCTCATGTATTGTACAAGAGTGAGCTGAACTTGTGAATGAAACAAGTGATGACAAAAGTGACAAAAACTAAAAAAAAAATAAAGCCCTGGATGAAAACAAACATCTCTAAACCGTGAAGTGGGTATTCAGTGTTAATGATTTCCTTTTGACCCAGTACGATGTGATCAACAAGCCACATTGTGAATGCAATCACTGACAGACAAATGTGGAGGAATGCTTACAAGTTAACCTTACAAACTGAATTTACACTAGCAATGTGCATAAAGCTTTAGTTTTGACTGCCATACATTGGCCTAGCTGCTCTTCAAACTTAAAAACTAGGTAGAAAGAACTACTCACAGCACTATCAGGAGCAGGCTATTACACACATCTACTCAGTCATAATGTATATGTATATGTAACTGTGTGCCTTTGTGTTATAGCATTAGGTCAAATGGCAGACTGATAAGATGACTGCAAATACATTAATGATTAATCTTTAATCATCAGTGTATCTGTAACACTGGTTAGAGATGGATGTGCCTCCTGCTGTATTTATCTCTGCACTACATGACACTGTCTCCTACATCTGTGTACATGGTCTTCACTAACAGTGGCATTTGTCTGCCTTATGTATGGTGTTTATGACCGCCTTAATAACCTGTCGATTATTCCGTCTGATAACATAATGTCGGGTTTGTCGCAGTATGTATGCCCCAGCCTGAAAACACAGTGTAAACTACTGTCTTACTATAGGCTGTAGCAAGGCCTATTCATCATCACTGATAGCATGTAGCCGTACGTAGTTAGGCTCGATATGAACGGCTCCGTCCGTAAAACGTCAACACAAATATGGCAATTCAGTGCTGCTTTGCTAAATGACAAAGTTTCCAAACCCAAAAAATATAATTGTAGGCTGTTTAGGAATTCTTAGACGACACGTTTAACTCCGAAATATATGCAACAAGCACCATTATTTTCAACTATTATGTAGCATAGTCTGTAACTGGCTCTGGCTGCTACCGCCCATTCTTGGTGTGTTTTGGTGGAGGATTAACAAAATCAATCGTCATTTTATTTAAATAAGTGTCGCTTGGTGAATTATATCTATGCCGAATTCAAGAGAGTATCATAGTACGTCAGGAAATGTTTTGGGTAATATTTTATGGGTTGTGCAGTTTTGCTAGTAAGCAAGAAAAGTAAAAGTGATAGTTTTTTGAAGGAGGGGTGGCGTACGTTTCTCTCAGCACACGCTTACTGGGGCTTTGCAGCCTGTTTTAGTGTCTACTCACCTGTCCACAGATTCATCGGTGGCTGGTCCGCTGCTGGGCGGGCTCCGGGGCTTTCTGTTCGGCCCTGCTCCGTCCGCAGCCCCGCCGGCCCCGGCCTGCTTCTCCATCTGAAAAGTAAACGTTTCCTTCCTGTGTTACAAGGGGAAACGTTTTCCGCTGATGATGTGATGATGTGGACAGATGAGGGTAGACCTACTGGGAGTGATGGAGAGGAGAGCCTGCTGGGGCTCAGAACCGCACAGATGCTGCTGCTCCTGCTGTCACGCCTATACGGCCTTTTTTGTTTTTATTTGGTGGTGGGGGTGGCGCGTCTTCATCACCTATTTTTATCTTATTGGTCATTTAGGCTCATTCTACACGCCCAGGCAGGAGAGGGCTTCACAAACAGGAAGTGGACAATGTCCCCCAACATTGTCTGTTTTTGTACCTTATACATCTACTTTCTATGGAAGCCCATTTCCGCCACTAAAAAAAAAAAAAAAAAAAAAAAAAAAAGAAAAAAAAATTATAAAAAAAAAAATTTTTT